>CAUYTI010113275.1:0-37050 GCA_963575145.1 Galago senegalensis | reverse complement strand
TGTGGCTATTTTGCCAGAATATGAGTTTTATATTATTTTTGTTAATTTTATAATGTTAAACTGTAATAATAACAAATAATTGTTGAGAAGTGATTATCGAGAACTGCTTATCAAAGTTTGCATTGTTGTCAGGCCCTGCCTTGCTAACCCTGGCCCATCCCCTGCCCCAACCCTGGCCCAACCCCCCCTCCCCCCCACCCGCCATGTTGTCCCGCTTTACAAATGTTAAAATGTGGTCACCCTACTCATTGCTGAATGTATCATGAGGGTCACCTTCAAAGTACTCCTCTTGGAAAGCTATGCACTCATGCTAGCGCCTAGTCCACCCTTCAAAGCACTTTCACAGATTCCAAGGATCAGGACATGGATTTCTTTAGGGGCTATTTTTTAGACTACCACTACCCTTCCCCTTGAAGACCTGGATCATCATCTGCATTCTCTCTCTGAAAGATCCAGACAGTATCAGGGCCCAGCAGTTTTTCTGTTTCAAACTTAAATAAAAGGATTTTTACTTTGCCCTTAAAAAAAAAAAAAATCACACTCTTTTTCTGGGAAACAAAAAACAAAGACATCATCCAGCATGCTTAGGGTAGTGATTACCTCCAAAAAGCCTCAGACCCTCAAACACAGAAGGCATGAAATCATTATTCACATCCCCAACAATACTTCTATCTGCCTCTCTTAATAATCACAGAGACAATATTTACATCCCGGGGAAAATCTACATCAACCTGCACCATTATCTTGGGACAATGGGAATATTTTCCAGGGTTTCAAGAGTGATTAACCACTCTAAGGATGTCTAAGGCGATTCTCCAGCTTCTGTCTCACCAAAGCAATACAAATAAAGAGCAACTTTGTCCAGGCATGCTGAAACAAATAAATAAATAAATCCCAATTTGTGCCATTGAGATGGTATGAAAGCCAGAAAGCTGACTAAAAATATTCCCCCTCTTTTTGTTGTATTATATTTTAAGGTAATTTTACTCTCACTTTGCACTGGAATTTACGGAAGCTTGGTACCCCCATCTTCCTGTTCAATATCCCTCTTTCTCTAGGCTCGTCCACTCATTTTATGTTACGGTTGCTAGGGATGTGGACTGAGTCCCCAGAATGCTGTGGTTTGAAGCCAGGCTCAGCCTTGTCTTAGCTGGGTACTGTGGACAAGTGACTAATCTCTTCTCTGTACTTGTTTCTAACCAGCAAAACAAAAGTATCTCCTCATTCTCTGCCATAAAGATTAGATACTCAGCATACAATAGACTTAGCCATTATGGTCCTCTTTCCCTCCCCTGTTCTTCCTAAGGAGAGAGCTACCATGTTCATTCCCCCTTCGTTACAGAAGGAAGGCTTTGACACGTGGTTTACAAGCTTCTTTTCTGCTTCAAGGACTAGACCCATCTTAGATGATTTTGGCATTCTCTAAATTTTGGGTGGTGAATTTCCCTCAAAATGAATTAAATATAAGCTTCACGACACACCACCCATTCCACTCACGTACATACGCCCTATCTTAGCAGCCTTAGGAGCTCCCATGGTCATTTACATTCATAATTTTGTATTTTGTTTTTCAAAGATGGCACCCCCCAATGATGTAAGCTTTAGACTCCACCAAATGGAAAATCCTTATCTCCTCATTCCAGTGATTTTCTACACCTCAGCAACGTTCTCCAGTGGACACTCTGAAAACTTGCACACCCTTACTCAGACTGTGACACCCCTGTTTTTCCCATTTTCTTTCTAAAATTTCTAAGGAATTCAATTTTTTTGAACCCATATTTTGATCCTTATAAATTAACTTTTCTTTAACATTGTAGAAATGATGTGATTATGTATTTTTGAATCCATGGCTAACCAAAAAAAAATTCAATTACTCTCCTATGTGAAGTGTGCCCAGAAAACCAGGAAACCTCCCATGGGAGGTCCCACCTAAGTCACAAACCCAGCACTCCTGTTGAAAGGCAGATCATCCACTTCTGACTTCCCTCTTTTATAGGTCGGGACTTTTCCTTACCATTTTGATGTTCAGTGGAGATATTCACAATAAAATTATTTTCAAGAGCCTCTCTAAGTACAAAAAGATACCCAATGTCACCTACTGCTAAAAGCCTTGCCTCAGAGAATTAGGTAATGTAAGTTTTTTTTAATCTGTGTTCCTGCCTTAGGGCAAAACCTGATACTTCACTACCCTAACCCTTAAAAGGCTAAATTCAAATGTTAATGAGTGAAACCAAAAGTATCTAATAAGTTCCAAATAGCTGCCTGGCTTGTTTTTCTATCGTTCTGGAATAATATAAAAATGAGGAGGTAATATACCACTACCGTAGCAGAACTCAGACTGCTAAATTTTAATCCCTGTCTATCACCAGCTGGGAGTTCATGGTCAAATTGTCCAGTCCTCCCTTGCTTCAGTTCCCTCGTCTATAAAGTAGGGTTCCTACTGTATCTAGAGAATGGGGTTGTTTGAAGGGTCAAATAAGTTAAAATGTAGAGCAGCACTCAATAAATGTCAGCTATTTTTACTAGCAAATATCACTTCAAATGAGCTGGCAATTTGTTGGAGACTAGAAATATTTGTAATCAGACTAAAACTTTGTATTTTTACTATAGTATGATCATATTTTTATATAAGATTTTACTTCAACACAGACTAGGATTTTCTTTCAAAATAAAAAGCTATATGAGAGGGATCTTATAATCTTGACAGCCAAACTTGAGTAATATAACTGATGGAATAGAGCTCCAGATGAACTATCTTTAAAATATACATTACGTGTAGGTTACAAGTCAGAAACTTCAAACACTAATGGTACAACCAAGATTGTGTCATTCCCCAGAAAAGTATTTTTAGGAAGAATAATCTCCTCATGAAATTTTTATACAATGATATAATTGGGATAAAAATGTTAATAAAATGCATATTCTTACGAGTTTATAATCTATTAAGAGAGAAGGATAACTAATCCTCCCTCCCCCTCCCCCATGTAACACTGTGAAGATACTATGATAGATTGATATGTAAGGTTTTAGGGTTTTTAAGCTTAGTTCACTTTATCATAACTAAACCACACTGTACAAGACCATGGTGGTTGCCTTTTTTTTTTTTTTTAAGACAGAGTTTCACTATGTTACCCTCAGTGGAGCGCTGTGGTGTCACAGCTCACAGCAACCTTAAACTCTTGGGCTTAAGCAACTCTCTTGCCTCAGGCTCCCAAGCATCTGGGACTACAGGGCCCACCATAATGCCCCACTATTTTTTGGTGGCAGTTGTTTAGCTGTTGTTTAGATGGCCCAGGCCGGTTTCAAACCCACCAGCCTGGATGTATGTGGCCGGCGCCATAACCACTGTGCTATGGGTGCCAAGCCACCATGTGTTTTTATGACTATCTTCATTGTAGACTTGGTTTATTAATGACTTTATTTTCCTACCACTGCCACCTAAGGCCATGAAAATGTGTTCTACTCTATTCCCTCAATGAGTTTTCAGTGTCAAAAAATGTTAATATTATGGTTTATTTGCACCTTTAGAGAAATTAAAGACAGAACCATTTATTATTACACAATCCAGGTGCATAACCCAGAGTCCCCTTAGACAGGAAATAATTCCTCTCACTTGCCCTCCTTACCAAATTAGTGCCCAGGAAAAGAAGATAACCCAGCAGAGGATTAGTGTGAGTTTAAATCAGATATACAGCTAATCCCGCACCCAAGATGGGGTTTGCATTTCCATCAGTCAAAGCACTGGGGACTTACATTTTGACACAAAAAGTCAGAGAGTTAAAGTTAGGCCTTTGAAGACTGCTGATAAAATGGAAATGCCCCACGTGAATCACCACTCTGTGGGGTAAAGGAATTGAGGATTTTTCCCAAGGCGCTAAAGGATGTGGAAGTCATTCTCCCACCCACTAGGTGTGGGTGGGAAGACTGATGCATCACTGGGTGTGCCCAGGTTCTAATGCAGTATAAAGTCCCAGGAATGCAATTGCTTGGAGTCGACCAAGTTCAGCGTCAATTCAGGATCCCAGCATGTAGGAGTGGCTGTCTCCACCCCCCTAAGGGCAGAAATAAAAGAGACTGTTAAAATGCATAAGAGCAGTGGGGTGGGGAAGAGAAGTAACTTTCTCCCCTTTTCATTCAAGGAGGGGTCTAGAAGACAGATGTAAGTGAAATGAATTATACATCTCAACCTCCCTCACTCTTCTCTGCACTGAATAGACTGCTTTGTCATACAGCTGCCTAAAACTAATCCTCCACACTCCCACAATCTTCTCAGTCTACTGTCTGAGTACCTTTGAAGCCAGGATTTAAAATCCTATAAATAGAAGCAGGATTACTGGTTGCAGACTGCTGAAAAACTTTAAATGCTTCCTGGAAAGAGCAGGGAAGGACGAATGCTGGCTGGCGGGAGAGAAGCAAACGGGAAGGGGGGGATGTCAATTTTAAAAGATTCAAAGAGACGCAGTAAACTCCCACTTAGCACAGTATTTCAATAAATCTGACTTTTCTTTTCATGACCCTTAGAGCTTCTGTGGATTTTCACCATGTCATATTGCATCTGGTCAATTTGAGGCCTTCTTTATAAAATGTCTTATTCTCTTCCGTCCATTGAAACTACTTCCTCTATCATCTCTGCATCATTGCTAAGGCTGGCTTAAGATATCTTTCCACCAGTTCTGCTGGTTCACTTCTTGCCTGGATTTTCTGACTGGCAGCCCTATTCTATCCACACTTCTACAATTGCATTATAGATAAGGGTAAATTTGGCCCCAGGGGCAGGGTCCAGCACCTGCTAGCTGAACAGCCTTACATACACCTTTATAAATCAAAAGCCTTCTAGTTTAGCACAGGAGAAAGGCTAATAAAGGTGTGTATTAATAATCTCATTTGATACTACAGGGTAGCTTTGGAATGGATAATGAATGAAACTTTTGTGAGTACCTGGGATCTTATGCCTATTTATTCATAAATATTTCTTTCCATACTCCTTCATTACAAGCAGATAGCACCGCCTTGGCCTGATGAACACAAGTGTGGCCATATGATTTTCTTTGGCCAGCAATTTGGTGTCTAGAGTATCATTTCCAAGCAGAAGCCTTACGAGGTACTGTGTACAATGACACAGGCTTTCACTTCTTTTATAGTAAAGGGTAATGTTCTGGATAGGGCTGAATCACCAAGTGAGTATGACAATGCTGTGGAAAGAGACCATAGTCAACTCCCAGAGGACAGCAATGAACCTTTGCTGCTTTCAGTGAGATCTGAGGCTTGTTTGTTACTGCATCGTAACTTAAGTTTCCTAACTAATATTACACACACCACAGAATGCTTTCTGGGTTCACTAAATTGGTAAATATCATGCCCTTCCACTTTTAAACACAACTTTCAAGGAGCTTTACTTTCATTGAATATTTTTAGAGAAAATGTATACATCGTTAAAGCTGTCAAGGGAAATGAAGTCTAAACCTAGTGAAATCTTGGCACAGTAAGACTAGAACTCAAAACCCTTGAAAAACATTTGCAGACAAAGTGAACCACCATTTTCCCTCCAATTCCTCACTACAGCAAAAGCAAATTTTCATTACTGACCGACTACTGAAAAACAAACTTATTCTCAGTTTACTCACACTAGCCCCCCAAATATTATCAAGCTGATAAATAAACATTTTTGAAAACAGAAAAGATAAATCAGTCATGATTTCCAATTCTACTTTAATGAGGCCGTATGCCACAAATAATTCAGCCCCAAAGGCACCGTCATGTGACAACATTTTAATATCTAATAATTCTTCTTTTAATTCCAATGGGATTATTATTATAATCATTTCTTCTCTTGTCATTAGTTGAAATATTTTCACCCCTTTGCTATTATTCTCCTGGGTCTATTTTACTTTAAAATTCATCATATTGCAATTTCCCTCTCAATGTTTTAATAGTGTGAAACAAAATGTCATCTGTTTAATTGCCAGATAGGAATTAGAATCTGAGATTGGTAAGTGGCGAAAGTATCTGTTTCTCAGGAAATAAAAACTTAAAAAGCCCATTAGAAGTTCTGTGAAGTTTAAAAAAAACCACCATTCTGACAGGTGTGAAATGATATTTTGTTGTGATTTGAATTTGAATTTCCTAATAATTAGCAGTTCTGAATACTTTTGAATATGTCTGTTGACCAAAGATAATAGATGTGGATGAGGATATAAAGAAAAGAGAACCCCTGTGTGTGGTTAACGGGAATGTAAATCCCATGATAGAAGATTGGATAGAGATTTGTCAAAAAATTAAAAATAGAATTCCCATATGATCCAACTTGTGATTACTTACTCAAAAGATTTGAAATCAGTTAGTCAAAGAAAGGTCTGCATTCCCACGTCTGCAGCAGCGCTCTTCACAATAGCCAAGTTATGGAATCAACCGAAATGCCCATCAACCGGTGAATGGATAAAGGAGTTATGGATACAAATCTGTCATCTGCAAAAATATGATGGAATTGCCCAGCATTATGCTAAGTGAAACAAGCCTGGCACAGAAAGACAAATGCCACATGCTCTCACGTACAGATAGAATCGGAAACCATCAAAATCACAGAGGCAGAATGGTGGTCACAGAGGCTGGAGGAGGGGAAATGGGGAGGTGATGGTCAAAGGGCACAAACTCTCGGTTAGACAGGAAATTGTTTTGTTTTGGTTTTAGTTCTTTTTTTTTGAGACAGAGTCTTAAGCTGTCGCCCTGGGTAGAGTGCCATGGTGTCATAGCTCACAGCAACCTCAAACTCTTGGGCTTAAGTGATTCTCTTGCCTCAGCCTCCCAAGTAACTGAGACTACAGGCACCCACCACAATGCCCTGTTGCAGTTGTCATGGTTGTTTAGCAGGCTGGGGCCAGGTTTAAACCCTCCAGCCTCAGTGTATGTGGCCAGCACTGTAACCACTGAGCTGTGAGCGCCAACCTTGTTTTTAGTTCTATTGCTCAGTGTGGTGAACATAGTTATTAACAGACTATTATACAGTGTTTAATTGTTAAGAGAGTAAATTTCAAATATGCTTACTACAAAAAAAGTCAAGTATTTGAGGTGATAGATATGTTAACTAGCTTGATTAAATTATCCCCCATTATATCCATAAATTGTTTTATGACTTTATAACCCCTAAATGTATACAATGACAATTTTCAATTTAAAAATTTTTTTTGAGACAAACTTTCACTCTGTGAACCTGGGTAGAGTGCTGTGACATCCCAGTTTTCGGGTAACCTCAAACTCTTTGGCTTGAGCAACCCCCTTGCTCAGTCTCCCAAGTAGCTGGGACTACCTATCGGCAAGTGCCACAATGCCCAGCTGTTTTTTTCCATTTTTAGTAGAGATAGAGTTTCACTCTTGCTCAGGCTGGTCTCAAACTCTTACTAGGATTACAGGTGTCAGCCACCATGCCCATCCAACTTATAATTTTTTTAATGAAATTACATGAAAATGAAATTTTCATGAAATTTTTAATGAAATTACAAGTCTTAATGCCACAGCATTTAGACTTTATTCACTTTCATAAGTTAAAAATAATAACTCTTTACTTAATTGAGGCCTCCCTAGCAGTAGAGCAAAGTGTGACAGATAGTATCTTCCACGTAGCAGAACTTTCTAGCTATTTAGGGTAGAGACTGTTCCAGAAAGGCACAAAGAAAGGAACAGACTGGAGGCTCCTTAGTGACTCAGTCCAGAACCAGCTATTTCATAAAAGTAAAATCAAAATTGTGGTCTCTGTTGCTCTGCATGTCTCCTACACCCCAGTTTTCTAGTCTCTCTGGAGCACATCAGCCAAACATTTTGATACTAATGGGGACTTCTCAACAATCTGAAGGCAGTTAGCAAGATCTTCCATTCATGTTTTTCCCGGTTAGATTCAACAATAAAATGGTACAATCATTATCCCTGGCATTCTATAGCTTCCTTCCCGATGTTTCCGATACCGAACGCTGTTTCATGCGATCGGCACTGAACTCGTCCTCAGGAAGGTAGGGTGAGCGGAATCTGCATTAGCCCTGTCTTGTTAGCAGCCGACATTACCATGAAAAAGGCAATCAAACTCGACCCCAGAGAAAGGATGCTGATAATGGCGGGTTGTTACAGGGTGACAGGAACACGCAGTACAAACATCTTCTCTACTTTAGTTCAGAACGAGAGCAGAGGGGGGCGTGAGGGGATTTCTAATGCACCACGGCCAGAAATGGCATCAGCCACGAGAAAATGTGTGAGCACATCTCAAAGCATCTGAAGCTGGAGGAAGTAACCCTGAGCAAAAAATTCTGGGCAGAATCTTCACAAAACTAAAAGATGGCTTTTCACTGTTCATAACCGAAAAGTCCTGTCACATCTGGGACTCCTTAGGTGTAAAAGCACCAGAAATAAAGCCAAGGGATGGGGAGAAGCCAGCAGATGACCATCGAGTCAGAAAGGAAAGGACCAGAAAGAATCGTGCAACACAGAAGCACACTAGCGCCGCAGTCAGGCGGCCCAGCGTAACTGCCAGTTCCTATGATCCGCTTCCTAGATATGTTAGCTGTCATTCAGCTATCGCTATAAAGGCTGTAAGGTAAATACCATGTCACCCCATCTTAAGGATGAGTAAAAGGAGGCTTCAATAGGATAAGCAGACTAACTCTGCCTTCCAGTCTTGCTTTCTGAACCACCAGACTATTAGAAATGTCCATTTGAATCACATTGGAAGACGTTTTAAAATCCTAAAGGCCAGGACAACTCCAGACCAATTAAATCAAGTTCTCTGTAGTAGAGCTCAGATGCAAGCGTTTTTAAAAAGCTCTCCAGGTGACTCTACTGTACAGCCAAAATTGAGAACCACGATGCCCTTTGCTACTAAGTCACGAGATGAAGAAGAGCTAAGGCTAAATGATTCCTCTGTTCCCCTCCAAGCAAACCTTCCAAAGAATTGACCTGGAACTACAATTCATTAAAATGAATGCTTCCACAAGATTCGAAAATGGGTAAAGGAATTTATGGCCTTAAATTAGTCATTCCTCACATAGATCTCATCTTGTCAATAGTAATAATCTTGATGTATATTTATTAATTATCAAAATCCATGCCTCCCAATACTGTAAGTCCACTATTAGAATACAATAAGTGAGTGAGATAATCACTCCAGAGCAATCGCTTGTGATGAATTAGGAAGACAGCGAGAATGGAAAGTCAATTCCAGTTAGGGATCTTAGATGATAAAGAAAGCCATTGCAGTAAAAATTACATGAAATTATAACACTTATTATTTTTAGAATTATAGTGTAGGCTATATGCTTTTTCTTCCCAGGAGAGCCCTTTAACATACAGTTTTAGAAAGCTGCTAAATCAATGCAGCTATGAGAGTTGAATGTTTGGGACCTTTAATGAGAAAGGGGGTCTGCTAAGATCAATAGAACATTTTCCATGTTTAATGGAGCACCGTAAAGAAGAACAGAACGGAAAAAGAGAGTAGATAAATTAAGTGAGCCAGAAATCCATGCAGATTTGTAATTTGAAAAACAATAAACGAATACCTCCAGAGGAATTGACGGGTCCACAGGAGAGAGAAAGGGAAAGAAAAATTGTGTCTGGTTTTAGCAACTGAGGAAGAGACCAGACAGGCTGAGGTGAATGTAGCAATGTATGCAGTTTTTAAGTTTTCAAAGTCACTACAAGCTTGAGAGCTATGCCACAGTGCCGTGCTGAACTGTGTTATCACGGGATAAACTGTTCAAAAAGAAGTTCAGGATCCTTTAGACTTAATAAAATAATAACTGGGCTTTAGCATAATCTGATATAATCTCAAGAGTTGAAAAAGCCGCAATTGCCCAGAGGGTCTATTCATACAAATTAGAGTGGATAGTAAACTGGACTTTGGAATGTTCATACCTTAGTCAGAGGCATTAATGTTGAATCAGCAATGAACAGCATCTGACGTTTGAATGTTTCTCATGAATGCTGCATTCCCATCCAGAAACCGAACATTGAAAGTCCGTAAGGAGTTAACTATGCTCCTCAACTGTTCTGCCCGAGTGTGTAGGAGTGTGTAGGTCAGTATGTTCTGTGAGCTTCCCAAAGTACAGTCTCCGACACAAAGTGGTGAGTTCTGCCGTACCACTCAGCTTGTCTCACTTCAGGTCAACTTTAAAACTCCCCACGGTGAGATTTGTCCACAGACATTTTCACCAACCCCTCATGATAACAAGGGAAAAGACAATGGATGGAAATACGTTAGAATATATTACATCATGAAAGTGAAAGGATAGAAAAAGAAAAAGGAAAACAGTGATAGAAGAACAAAAAGGGAGGGGAGAAAAAGTGGAAAGGACAGAAAAGTTAAAGGAAGGATTTAATCAAAAGGGTAATGTTTGTTGATACATAAACATTAATTACATTCGGTTAAGAATCTAGTTAATTCAACAAATACATGTTGAGTACCAGCCAAGGGCCAGGCACTGTCTGAAAAGCTACAAACATAAAAACATATAAGACTCGATGCATTATTTAAGGAATTCACAACCCCTTGGGTAAGCAGACACTTACCCATGAACATTCAAATGTTCAATCAATCAACAAACTGTTTTTTCAGTGAGTGCTACATGCCAGGCACCACCTTAGCAGTGGTTCTCAACCTTCTTACTACCACAGACCTTTAATACAGTTCCTGTGGGTCACGACCCACAGGTTGAGATCCACTGCCTTAGGGCCTTAGGATACAAATATCAGTGTAACATCCATAAGTGCTATTTTGGCAATAGGGATAAAATATCATGGGACTACAGAGAAGAGCATGTTGACTTTCATGGTGAGGTCATAGAAGGCTTCAGTCAGCATTGACATCAAAGGTCTACTATCATTGGCTTTTGCACTAACTGTGTGACTTTGGACAAGTTTCACAATCACCAGTACCCACTGCAGTATTGTTAGAAGACAGAGATTTTTTCTTTCATTCCATGATAGTTCTAATCATGGTGCCTGCACATCCAAATTCACAGATTAAAACTGGTGAAGGAACAATCCTTCTCACCCCACAACCGATAATGGTGACATAATCAGATTTTCTGAATTTAAGACAGCCTGTAATTGAGCAACCACTCTGTGCAGATCACATTTTGAGATAAACAGGGCTGCAAACTAAAGGTACTTGTAAAAGAAATTATATATCTGCTCTCTACCCATCAACTACTGTTGTGATGGGCCAAGGAACATGACATGCTGAATGGAGTATTTTAAGAGGCTTTCCCTTAGCCATCCACTCCCACAACTGTTCATGGTAGGCCGAAGTGAATGAATTCAGAGTGCTGAACCTGCTTAAATATTACCTAATTACTTCCTTCAAACTGAGAAAAAAGAAGTCGGATGATATTCCCAAGGCTCAGAACCAGTTACTAAAGGACCTAACGTAAATGGTTACTCAGCTCTGGCAAGTGGATTATCAGGTTTAGACAGGGGCTTTACAGGAGAGATGATGTTTTATTAATCTGCCTGTGTTTCTGTTCTGGGGAACATGGATGGTGATATCAGAGTAATAGAGAGTAGGAAAGGGTCTTTGAGGACAAAAATAGAAGGTGATGGGGAAACTAACACACTAATACACACACAATTAATTTTCAACTTTAGTAACCTACCTGTTCTGCAAATATTAAAAGGAAATATTGAGTCCAGGAGAAATAGCTACCGTACTGACAACTTTGCATTTAACAGAGAGTTGCATTTTCTACCTTAACAGGGAAGTGACCCAATTTCTTCTCCATTCCTGACGTGTTATCAGTGCATGAACTAAAGGACTAATAAATCGCTGGAGACAAGTACATTCAAGAGGCCCCCAAGATACAGCTTGGATGTTTGTGTTAATAAGTCTAGGGTAGTCTCAAAGTAGAAACGGTCATCCCAAAATAGATTTTGTGAGCAATTCACGTCTCTGCCTGATACAGCAGAAGACCCTTGCTTATCCTGTATGTAATGGCAGAAGGGAGAAACAAAGGGAAGTTGAGGAGCCGGTCATTCCTATTAAGAGGCAACACATTGCTTCTGCAAAAGTTGCAATAACTCACCTGCTGGTTAATATGGGGGTTCATCTCTCAATCATGATAATCAAATATAGTGAATGTGTATGCATTAGTGTGTATGTGTGTGGGGAGGGAGGGGAAGAAAATAGACGAGTGATGATAGTAGAGATTAAAAGTAGAATCTTGAAAGGTATGTCTCAAATCACAAAAGTGAGAAAGCTTAGTCACTGCTCACCCAGGTCTAAATGGGTTGAAGGAAATCCAGAAATCTCAGCACCTTTCCCAGCACAAAATGGACAAATGAACAAGTAAGAGTTCATGGTTATTGCCTCCAGGGTTACTCAGCGCCCCCTTAGATCTAATGCTGCATGAATGTGTACTTAACTTGTGGCTTTGGAAATATTCCTGATTCATTTTAACAGATGTTCCATTACCTGACCTAGACGATAAGCGCCTTCAAGCTGTTGTGTATTTACCCTGCTCTTGGTATTTCTTTTATGCTTATTATAGTTCATGTCTTGCCCACGCCCCACCATACACAACACTCACAGTCACGGCACCTAGAACATAGGCACAGTCAATAAATAGTCATGACCATAACCCATGTTGTAGCACCTCAACGGAAGCCCCATAGAGAAGACTAAAATTCCTAAACTTTTGTGACCACAATCTGCCCTCTATTTCTATATTTACATTTTCTTGACTTTATGTGTGATAGTCTCAGAGATTGTAATGCAAATTCTGCTTTCTCCACAAATAACCGTTCTGATTCATTTCTATGTTATCAGAATATGCTATCAGAAAATTCTTCACCTCTCATTCCTAATGAAATACTAAAATACTCTAAATTTCTAAATTATCTCATCTTTCCCCAGCTTTAGAGAATCTTTACTATTTTGAATAACATACAAAAGCATTAGACTAGGAGTGAGAGGATGGCAGTTAAGCTTCTATGCCTGATGCTGCAGCAATCCCTGTAAGCAGGTGACTAATTCAATGGCTGGTGCAGGTGAATTAACCACTAAGAGAATGAATGACACAATTTACTGATTTGCCATAGACAGACCAACTTGGTCTTTTGGAAACTTGATTCCATCATTTGTATACCAAGAGTGCTATAATCTCAAGTCTTAAAATTAAGAGAAATATTGAGGTCCTATGCCATGCCAGGTATTTTAAATATCAATATAGAGCTATCAATATAGAGAGAAAAATATGGACACAATTTTTATGTGTCCACCATGAACTGCATTTCCTATCAGAGGAAACCGGAAATTCACTAAGATCATGTAATCGGCCCAAGGTCACACAGCGAGAAAGTGAAAGAATGGATTCTCAATCCCAGATCTCTCTGCCTTTACCGGCAACACTCTGACCTCCCTCTCACCTGACTTCTCATTGTCCTTCTGGTTCTTTATCTCTGTATGAACTCCACACTGCCGATCCGTGCTTGGTTTAAGCAAAGAATGCATTAAATCTTATTAGCCTTCAATGTTCTCAGTGTCTTTAAAGATAGAATTGTGCAGAATTCAGAAGAGGTCGGTAAGGGCTGTTTTTTATAACTACCAGACCAAAAGAATGGTGGTGTTACAAGAGACACAAAGAGAGATTTCAATTAAAAAAAAATATATGCTACATATGTATGTATAGATATGTGTGTGTGTGTGTATAGATGTGTGTATACATAATACATTCCTTCTCTATGTTCATTCCCGGGACACACCTTAGGAGCTCTTGCTGAATGACATTTAAAACTCTGCGTTGAGTTATATACAATGCTTCAAGAGCCTTCTCGTTTCTCTTCCTAAGTCACTGGAAGTTTAATTATTCTAATAGTCTGACATACATCTGTATTTACAGGTAATCTCTTATGAGTTCCCTGCAACCATTTACTCTCCCCCCCGCCCCCCGAAGCTACCCAGCTCTGCCAGCTGATAGAACACAGCGCAATGGCTGTGTGCATTTTAATGATTCTTTCAACCTCCCAACCAAAGGTTAGTGACAAGAGGATAACTGAGACTGCAAATGCCTTAATCTTTTCTGCCTGTACCCAGCCCAACATGGCTTTAAAAAATGGTAGCATATTCCGCTTTTAGAAAAGCGCTCTATCAGCCCTCGAGATAACACACAGATCATTTCAGAATCACTATTTGGGCTCTTTTCTCCTAGTTTTTGTGTTTTTCCTTTATCAAAATGAGCTTAGATACGAAAGGAAAGAATTTCTTCTGCTTTTAAAAGAGGTGATCTCATACAAAAATATGACAAGTCATTCAGGGTTTTCTGTTAAAATGGAAATACTACATTATTGAAGCTTTGAGATCGGTTATCAGGAACTTTCCCTGCAGTAAATGTCGGGTAACTAAAACTAAATCATCTCCTCAACCCCTGCACTTCAGTCCTAGTCCTCAGCCCTGTCTGTCCTCTACGTTCACACCCTTATCTTTCGATTACTGGTGTTTGGAATGATGAGCTGAGAACCTTGTAATATCAGAATCATCTAGAGTGATTAACACTTCATGACCATACTTCTAATGACAAGAAAGCTGACAAATACATGTCAGAACATCTATTAAAGCAACCACGAAGAAATGAAATTAAAAAGTAGTCATGGAACTCACTCTGAAATAATCAGAACTCCAACTAAACAGAACAACCCATTTACCAAGAAATCTAGTTAATCATATTTCTAGTGCATTTCATACTTGAATTCACAAGGTCGGGCATATCCTGCTGTCTCTGAAGTTAATTTTGGGTTGATTCATGTACAAACAGGTATTACAGGGAAACGAGGCCAAGTGTTCCTGCAGAAAGCCAGTGGATTTTTATGGCTGTTCTGCCCACATGGTGGGAGGCAGGAGGGGAGAGAAGATAAAAAGAGGCATATAGGCCTCTGGGGTCAAATGCCAAGTTCTATCGAGGTTCAGTGCACACTGTTCCACTTATTCAACCTGCCCACATCATAGCAGAGAGCAAGACGCCATCAGCCAGATGTAAACATTCCTTCTGGAGCCATCAGACATTTTTGGTGGTTCACCAGCCCGCCCTTCAACATCATGTTTATGACATTTATCTCAAGCCTAAAAGTTTCCATACCAGAGAATTTAAATTCTATAAGCATAGAAATGGTGAGCTCCTGACCTACATTAAACTGCATATCTCTATAAAAAAAATTTTTTTTTGTCCTACCACTTAATGTCAAAATCCTTTCATTTTATAGTTAAGGCAAGAGGAAAGAGAAAAAAAGGAAAGAAAAAAAGTGCTTTGTTTCATGACATCAAATTAACATAATCGTAACTTAAAATTGAAGCTAGGACACTAACTATCTTCTTTATGAAGATAGTTCATAAAAAAAAAATCTTTTTTTTCTAAGAAAGATAGTTCTTGAAATATCTTCTCTTTTTTTTGCATTTCAAAACAATGTTTTTTGTACAAACAAAAACACATTAATAGAGGCAATAATTCCATCACCCAATAGAGCAGAATGTTCTCATTGTTCTGTTTTACCCTCCACTTTTTGTCCATAGGCATTTATAATATTTGCAAGTAGTAAACTGCCTAGATATGATTTTGGCTTTTTTTACTTAACAGCATGTAATTTTTTTTTTTTTAGATAATGGTCATTATTCTTCATAGTGATCACTTTAATATGGACACTTATGTAAACTTTTTTTTTCTTATTTTTCTTATTTTTCAAAAAAATACTTTTTTTTTTAAGAAAAATCATGTAAAGTTTAGTTTTTCAATGTTAACCATTCCACATGATGCAGAGCTTGGGCTCTGCCAACCCTGCATAGGTAGTGTATGTTTTCTATTTATTTTGTGTTCTTAAAGGCATTTTAAAAACTCAGTCATTAAAGTGTATAGTGGATTTTTTTCTAAATACCTCAAATGGTTTTATAGCCTGAACTGTCTGCTGTCTTTCCTTTATAGAACCTTGAACCCTGAGTTACCCTCTAAATCAGTGGTTCTCAGCTTTCCTAATGCCACAACCCTTTAATACAGTTCCTCATGTTGTGGTGACCCCCAACCAGTAAGTACCAACGAAAATAATTTTATGGTTGGGGATCACCACAACATGAGGAATTGTATTAAAGGGTCGTGCATTAGGAAGGTTGAGAACCACTGCTCTAAATAAAGCAGATGGCTCTTCAAACAGTGCCATACTGGGATAATAGGCTACATTTTGTAGAAGTAACTATAATGCACGTACAAAAAAACAAAGACAATGCACTTAACACCTCACATAATCCTGGATAAGCCCTCCTGTGGATTTCTTCAACTATTTTGTCCTTCTCCAACTCTGATTGCACTTCTGAACAAGTCAGCAGTAAACATGAAGCAACCTTCTGCATTTTTTAATTTCAGATTAATATAAAGATACACAAGATTAGGTCCCATTGTTTGCATTTGTAAGGGAAAGTCAGAGTCCTCCTTGTTTCCTTGAAGTGTGCCATATATCTTTGCATCATTCCCTTTGTGTGAGAGCTTGCTGACCCTCCTCCCCCACCTCCCATCTTGCATTTAATTAAGCTTCTTTCTTAAGCAAGTATGTAGTTACTAATCTACTAGTTTCAATCTAGTATTGAGCACATGTGTGCTTGTTTTCCCACCCCTGTGATACTTTACTTTAGGAGAGTGTTCCTTCAGAACCATCCTGTTTGTTACAAAAAATACAAAACCTCCATCTTTTTATGGGTGAATAGTATTCCATGGTATACACATACCACAATAAACAGTGGGTGAAGAGAGAAGGGAACAGCCATGCACTGTTGGAAGGACTGCAAATTAATACAACCTTTATGGAAAGAAGTCTAGAGTGTCCTTAAAGATTTGAATGTAGACCTTCTATTTGATCCTGCAATCTCATGACTAGGTATCTATGCAAAAGCAAAAAAGTCATTTTTCCATAAGGACACTTGCACTCAAGTGTTTAAAACACCCTAACTCACAAAGGCAAAGATATGAAAGCAGCCAAAACGTGCAACACTTCTGAGAGAATGGGGACTGGAGACCCCATTCTTGGCAAAGGAAAGAACCTCCAGGAAAAGAGGAAAACTAAAAAGTAAGCTGAGTCGGAACAAAGAAAAGTAAGCTAGTTTACATTTAAGATAGCCATTGCTAGCAAGCTTCTTGCCTTTTCTGAAATTCTATCCTGTTGGGGATACAGGTTACAAACATCCCTGCTGGGTCTAGGAGTACTCTGAGGAGAGTAATGGCCATAGAAGAGATTATGGCAAGGCCTAGGAAAAGATATATCTTCTAGGGCATTTTCTGCCCATTAAACATGCAAAGAAGATACCCATTGTGGACATTTGCATTTGCCTGGGGTACAGAGCAAGGGAGTAGCTCAAACTCTGAAATATGGGCAGAAGAACTTATACCCCTTATTGCAGAGGAAGATCCTCTGTGGTGGTGATGGTAGAAAAATGCCTCTCTCCCACTGATCCCTCAGAGGAGACTAACACTGGTGGTGTTTTACTACACAGAAAGGTAACAGAACTTAACACCTCCCTAGAAATCTGTGTGTGTGACCTCAAGCAGAGGCTCTCCCAATACAAGGCTTAGACTTAAGATTTCTGAAGCCTACCCTTAAAGTTAATTATAATAACAATAGGAGCGCTTATGCTCAATCAGAGAAACTCCTGATGTCTTTGTTCTTTCCCTCATCTTACCCTCTGGGCAAATAGACTTCAATAAAATCAGAGTGGAGCAAACAGTCTGGGCCATTGCCAGAATCCCACAATGGGCAAAGGACCCCTGAACTCCCACTTTTAATTCTACTCCATATCTCCAGTCTTCAAGCTATCCCCCTGGGTAGAGTGCCATGGCATCACAGCTCACAGCAACCTCCAACTCCTCAGCTCAAGCAAGTCTCCTGCCTCAGCATCCCAAGTAGCTGGGACTACAGGCACCCGCCACAACGCCCGGCCATTTTTTGGTTGCAGCCGTCATTGTTGTTTGGCGGGCCCAGGCTGGGGATTCGAACCTGCCACCTTAGGTGTATGTGGCTGGCGCCTTAGCCACTTGAGCCACAGGTGCCAAGCCTTTACCATGACTTCTAAAACTGTATTTCTTCAGTCAATCCCTGTCAGTTTCCACAGGCCTCAGTGGGCAGGACCCTGACATATCACCATTAGAGGGAACTTTCTAATGATTCACATGTGCCAATCTCCACAAGCAGCCACATCTTGAGGAAGAAATTTCCTCATTGCCATTTGCATCCTCCATAGCATTCTGCAAGTATTTGAAAAATATTTGCTAAAATCTTGCATCTTCACAACCAACAAAGCCACACACAGGGATAAAATATTATCATACAAATATAGAAAGGTTTTTTTTTTTACATTGTCATATGACAAAGATGATCCATATTAAAGGAGGTTCAAGGGCTGAAAATGGATATAAGAGGTACTTCTCTAGGCATTAAGGAACTGTCACTGGTTCTCCATAGAGTAGAAAACAATGAAGGCCTCACTGACATTTGCCCTTAGCACCTGGTGGCCCACCCTGTTAACTGGGCCAGCAGAGTAAGGCAATTATCCAGGTGACTCATGGAAAGAAGCCATTTTTAGCTGAAATATCTAAGTAGCCCAAGCTAAAGTAGGTTGTTACCTAGGTCATTCAGGCAAAAGCAGGTTGTTTTGTTTAAATTTTCTGTTAGTATAGGGAAGAGTGGAAGTTGACTTATAGAAGTTCAGCAAGAAGCTCTCTGAAAACTCTGGAATTGCTTTTATGGTATGACAGGTGAGCTCAACAAGCTGCTAAAAAAGGAATTAACATTTTAGTTGTCTTGTTCTACTGCATGCACATACAGATACACTCTTTTGGGGTTTTTATTTGCTTGTTTGTTTTTTGAGATAGAGTCTCACTCTGTTGCCCAAGATAGAATGCCATGGCATCAACATAGCTCACTGCAACCTCAAGCTCCTGGCCAGAAACGATCCTCCTACTTCATTCTCCTGAGCAGCTGGGGCTACAGGCAACCACCACAACACTCAGCTAGTTTTTCTGTTTTTAGTAGAGATGGATCTCATTCTTGCTCAAGCTGTTCTCAAACTCTTGAGCTCAAGGAATCCTCCCACCGAGACTTCTGAAAGTGCTAGGAGCACAGGTATGATCTCCCTTGCCCAGCCACACACAGATATACTTTTAATTTGAAACCAGGAGCTTTTGGTCTAAAGAAATTACCTTTCACCCTTAGTGATCAGTGGAAAGAACTCTTGATTATAGAAATGCTAACTGTTCGATCAAGGAAATGCTCTTCTTAGACATGATTTAACAATAGACCCTGACACAAAAACCAGAGTAAAGTTTCTGGCCTTTGTGGACATAAACACTTAAGATCAGTACTGTTCATGCTGGATACATCCGAGTGTTTTCCACACTTTACCAAAAGTTGATGGCCATTTTGGTAGAGTTTGATGCTGGTTCAGAGCTTTCTTATCTTATGGTCTACCCAAGAGCTTTGCTGAAAAATGCTTCCCAGCCTGTCTATGTTGTTTCCTGCCAGGGCCAGGGACCGTTCTGCATTTCTGGCTTTCTCAGTGGCACTGCTTGGACTTGTGTTTCAGTAGGATGCTCCTTATCTTACCTTCATACTCTTCTCACTGCACCTTCAAACCATAAGCCCTGCCAAAGAAGCTATTGGAAACCTTTGTGCTTTCCCCAGCCCAGGGCAAGCTCGGATTCAGTGAAAATGGACAGAGAGTGATGCAGGAGAGTTAAGCAGAATGGATCAGAGGCCCCGAGGATAAGGATGTTCATGCAACCTCCAGGGACATCTCTTGGCCCTAGTTCCTTTAACTGTCAAACCTCCTGATAGTGACAGGTTCATAGCATATACTGTGAAGTCAGTCTAGACAGATGTGGAATTCTGGTTCTTTCATTTACTAGTGAAACAACTTCAGAAAAGTTTCTTTTCTGTTAGTCTCAGTTTCTTCATACGTAATGTCAGAATAAATATGGGTTTACACCATACTTACACCATTGTTGAGAAGATTAAATGAGATGATGTCAGTTAAACACTTAGCATAGGGATGGTACACAATGAGCTTCCTGAAATGGCAGCTATTTGATCCCAATATCACCATTTCCTCCTCTTGCTCCTCACAGGGAACATTCCCTGCAGCCTCAAGACCAAACAGGGACTAATAGTTTCGAAACCCCAAATTAAGTTTATGGGATGATGGACATTTTCTCAGATACTTAACTAGTAGTAGTAGTGAGACAACCAGAAAGGAGATTTCTTCAATGTATGAGCTTGTCTTTATCTTTTTGGTGTTTCTCATCCCTTAGACACAACAATAGCCGTTCATGAATTTGCATAGCTGGGCTTGGAAGGACTGAAACTAAGGGAAGAGTCATCTGCAAAGATAGAAAGGAAACAAAGGTAAGTTGTGTTGGACATTTAATTCATGGATGGACATCCTAGAGATTTGAGTTCAAGTCATTAGGATGAGGGGGAATAAAGGGAGAGGATAGGAGAAAGGATGAAGAAGTGGAAGAGAAGGAGGGGAGAGGGAGGAGGAAGAGAACATTCTGAGTGGTGACAGCAGAGAAGAAGGGAGACTCCTGGTGCAAGAAGGTGTCATGTGGTTGTCTAAAAAGCATCAGCGTACCTAAAATGTAAGAGAATATTCTATAACAAGACTTCCCTAGAAAATCTAGACTTTGGGGTTAATACCATTGAGACAATAAATCCTGGAGATCCCTTTATATACACTAGAGTTTGTATTGCCTGTGTTTAATTTTCTATGTAACCTCTTTATATCGGATGCCTCAAATAACGGGATTGAGTCCCCATCTGTATTGAACCAAAACTGGTGCTCAGGTAACACTTTTAGATTTTAGAAATTTCACTTATTTCACTTCTTCTTTAGAACTGAAAAAAAATCGGTGATATGCATTTCTGGGTTTTGTAGGTAGTTGCAAATACATTTGATGTTCACCTCAATTACATCATAGTATAATCATATATATATATATATATATATATATACATATCAGAGTTTTTAATTAAGTATTTTCTAGACTATGTTTATATTATTTAGTATTGCATCTCTGATAAGAGATCTGCCATTTCTAACTTCCAACACAGCAAATAACTAAATCCAGCAGATTATAAATTCTTGCCCATCACAATGACTTCAAACAAAGAAGCACATGGTCCTTCAATTGCATACAAATTATCATCAAAAGAAATTGGAATAAAAATTAAATTGAAAAAGTATGTCTTCAGTAAAAGAGAAAAATCTGGAGGAAAATTACTCGCGTAATCAACAACAGAATGCTTTCATAAAATTCCATTAAGTTGTACCATTCATCACATTGCTCCCCACTTAATGCTCCTCCTTGTCAAGCGCACGACGCTAAACATGATTTAGCCCCTTTCTACTTCTCCAATCTTACCTTTTGCTATTTTCCCCCTTGCTTTCCTTTCTCCACACAAGCCTGTGTTTGATTCTACTCTTCTCTCTAAAGGAAGAGCTTTAAATCCCTTTCTACCCCAGGCCTCTCACCTGTACAGATATCTTAACTGGGCTGCTCTTCCTTCTCACCCCACCCCATCCTCTATTTTTTTAACCTTATTGCACAGGCTCCCAAAACCCTGTACTTACCCTTTATAGCAGATATTTATATTTAATCCATTGTTGGAGTGCTCTCTCCCTCCCTAAGAGACTCAGATTTTCATGAGAAGAGATATTTTATCCTTTTTCATTACTGTATCTCTGCTTCTAACAAGAAAGCACATAGTAGGTGCTCACTAAAAATTAATTGGCTGACGGGATAAATACTAGTGATTTTAGGGAAACTTATAATATTATTATAATATTGTCATATTACCCATATTACAGCATCTTCTTTTCTTACCTAAAAGAAATATAGTCCTTCCATGAAGCTGGGAGTTTTTTATAGGTACCCAAAGAAAGCATTTGATGTCAACGGTCATTTCTTAAGTCTCAAAGGAAATGGTTACCATAACAGTTTCTAGGGGGCATAACGGTCTTGACTCACATCTACCTAACATGAAAGGGCCCTGTCTTTTGATTAAAATTCCTTGCCTCCCTGTCAATTGCACCTAGAATTCTCTCCCCTAACCTCACCAAGGAAGATAAAATATTTTCTTTTCAAAGCTAAATATTCTCTTTATCTTTAAAAGGTAAAATACTAATACCTAAAAAACTGATTGCTTATTAAATTCCTATCCATTTTTCCTCTTTCAGTCTTTCTAGATTGTAATGATGTCACAAATTCAACTCTAGCATCCCATCAAAGGCTGTAGACCAAGGACTGAAACTACTCTGCAATTGCCCAAATTATAGTGAACATCAGATAAAAGGTTTGCTATCTCCTGTTCTCTATTTTCAGGAGCCATAAATAACCATGCACAGCAGAGCAAGCCACACAATGCACTCTGCAAGTTTGAATAGGCGGAGAAGAGTCTTGCAGTGTCAGTAAAGTAAGTGGGAGTCACATAAATTATCTTCTTAGCAATCCAACCTGACCAGAGCATCATGACCAGCCACATCTCTTCTCATGCACTGTTTTCCCTCCAACATGTCTTCTATACAATGGTGCTGTTATTTGCCATCTGTGTGTGGTTAGCCCTGAAATAAAAGTTGAACCAATCCTTTCTTATGAGACTTTTTAAATAACTTGAATAATAATTAGAAAACTCTCAAAGGTCTGTCCTGATTTGCAAGGTCCTTCCAAATAGATAAAAGGAAAACATTATTTCTGGAAGCCCAAAGAGATGCTTGTTGATACTGGTTTCCTTCAAGCTGTTTTGGGATCAAATCAATAGCACAACGGTCCTCCCTGCCTTGGAGAGGGCTAGTTCAGTTACAAAGGATCATGTGCCAAAATTTCTGAGCTTGGGCTTGGCCTCCCCCTACCCTAATACTCACTTCCCCCAAATAAAAAGGAAAGAATAGAAAGCCTTGTGACATTGGAGATTCAGTCAAGTTTGACTCAACTGGGGCTGTGACTACCCACGATGAAGTGCAGTTGAAATACGGTCAATTTGACTAATGTGCTTCCTCTTTCCCCATGAACTCAATACCTTTCCCCTCCACACACATACATTGTCTCTCTTTCTCCCTTTCTCTCTCCCTTTCTCCATCACTCTCTCTTTTATGTTTTGGCCTCATTAACTTGTATTTCAAGAGACCTCTTGTTTTGTTAAAGTCTTTTCTGACTGCACCTCATGTCCCCAACCTCAGTTAGATGCTCTTCCTCTATGTTCCAAAAAAGACCCCATACTCACCTTTGTTATATGACTTACAATTTACTTTTAATTATCCATTTGCCTTTTACCTTAAAAAGTGCTATGAGCTGCTTAATAGAAAAAAATTCTTATTTTATTCATCCATGTATGCTAGTACCCAGTTCTGTTGTCGCCCCATAACTATTTGATAAAAGAAAGAATTCAGTAATTATACTAAAAGATTCACTTTGGAATCATGGACGGCTGATAAGTGACTTCCTTAGAACTGAGGATAATACTGTATATTCTATTCCTGTTGTCCTGAAATCCTCTGCCTGAAAGTAAAAACTGGGAAGGTGACCCCACTTCAACTTTTTGTAGATTCTGTGACTTCCCTCTCATGCTGCCCTGGAAAGAACTGCTCCCCTGTATCCACCAGCCTCTTGTGTCAAAGAGGCAGGGTCTGCTTTGCTTATTTCCTCACAATTGATCTGCCATCTTGTTGCTTCTTTGAAACCCCCCATCCATGAAGATGGCTCTTATCTACTCCATCCACCACCTTCCAATATTCAGCACATCTCCCTACATTCTTTGAGCACAATGTTAATCTGTTAATTGGTTTATAGCGTTTCTCTTGTCTAACCTACACCTATGATCTTAGGCAACTCCACTACTCATGCTGAAAAATCACCTAAGCCCCCAGTTTCTTGACCTGGCCTGCTTCAGTATCTTGTATCCAAGCACCAGAGTCTTGATTTTTTGGTTCACTTGCTCTGGCCTGGCTGTTTTCCCCTGTGTGGGGATGTTGATTAGGAAAGGGGATGATTAGGTGGAGGCAAGGTTTCGTGGAGGCTGGAACCCTATGCAAAACAAAAAGAAACTGGCAGTAAGCCAAGTAACGAAAACAAGTCAGTAACCCATCCTGGGCCAAGACAACCAAGGAAGGAAGGATAGTCCTAAAATATCAAGTACAGGGAAGGGGGGTACAATTAGCCTGATAATCAAAAACTCAGAAAAACATTAAGATGGAAGTTATCATCAGCACTCCCTTCATTGCCCAAAAGGACCTGTGATTGTCAGCTCAACCTCCTCTCAGGTTCCTCTCCTTCACCCTCATACCTGCTTTAGAGACAAGCTTGTCTTTGCCAGATCAGTCCTAGACTTGATACAGAATGAAAGGAAAGGGCTGATGAGCCAGGAGAAAGAACTGGGGGAAATTAGTAAGAGGAAGAAAGAGCTCCCTTTGAGAGCTGGAGTGACAGAGGGAGTGATGGGGTGGGAAACAGGAGACTGTGTCAATATATGGGAAAATTGCAAAGGAAAAAAAAATAGTTCAAAGAGTGGGTTCCTTTATACCTTCCCAGGAATACAAGTGGAATTTCTCATTGTGTGTGCATGTGTGTTTGTGTGTTTATCTGTGCTTCACTTTGTGTGAACCACGTAGGTCACAGCCTCAGTTGAATTACTTTAGAATTCGGTGTGTAGTTTTGGTATGGACCAGACTAAGTGAGAGTACTCAGCATGCAGAGTAATCTGTAGAGTGCTAGGGACCAGCTTCTGAGTGAGCAGAGAGCTGGGAAGACACAGGACCAAGTCGAGCAGCCTCAACCTCCTGCCACTGCTAGTTGGCAAAGTCCTAATCCCTAACCTGGATCAACCCAACCATCTGTTTCTGTGGGCTTGCTCCCAAACTACTGAGTGCAGTTGGAGACAATTGGCTCTAAAACAAATTTACAATTTTCAAGCTCAGCTGGACCATCAGTGTGGCTCAGCATATCTTTTACTTACCCATGATGGGTTCCTTTTCCCATTCCCAACAGCAGCTATGCCAACATTTTATCCTTCTTTTTCCAACCCACTTTCTCCATTCATGCATACACTTGACCACCACATACTGAATATTTACTATATTCCAAGTACTCTGGTAAGACCTCATGTAAGGTAAAAAATACTCACAAATTCTTTCTTTTGAAGAATCTCACTTCAAAAAGATAGAATCTATTTCCCTCCCTTCTGAATCTAGCCAAGTTATCTGATTTCCTTTGACCAATAGAATTATATCCCTCCCTTCTGAATCCAGCCAGGTTATCTGATTTCCTTTGACGAACAGAATTCAGAAGAAATAACATTTGCTATTTTCAAACAAGAAATAACATTTGCTACTTTCTTGTCTCAAGAATTCCTGCAGCCTCCTCTTAGATCCCTGAGACCATCGAGCCATCCAAGCTCCAATCAAAGCTCCTTAAGGACAGAGGACAACATGGATGGTAGATGGAGAAACCCAAACTACTCAGCCACCACTTCTGAGCCTAGCCACCAGCCAACCCACCACCTGCATGCAGCTACCTGTAGAGCCCAGGTCAGGCCATAGACCAACCCACAGAATTAACTATTAGTGAATTTTCTTTTTTATTGTTTGGGATTCAATGAGGGTACAAAGAATTCGGTTGCACTGATTGCATTTGTTAGGTAAAGTCCCTCTTATAAAAGAGGTGTGCCATACACTGTGATCCCCCAACCCTCCTCCTCTCCTCTCCCCACTCCCTTATTCCCCTACCTCCTACCTTGTATAAGATCATCTACTGCCTTCGTATTATAATTGAGTATATTGGATTCTTGCTTCTCCATTCTTGTGATACTTTACTAAGAAGAATGTGTTCCAACTCAATCCAGGTTAATACAAAAAATGTAACGTCTCCATCTTTTTAATGTCTGAATAGTATTCCATGGCATACATACCACAGCTTGTTAATCCATTCCTGGGTTGGTGAGCATCCTAGATGTTTGTTAGTGATTTATTATGCTGCATTTCATTTTGACTATAAACTGCTCTCTTAGCCCATTGGCCATGAACTGCTGGAGTTATGTCTAGTCATTATAACTTTTGCTACAACAGAAAAACACTAAAATCTTAGTGACTCAACATAATCCATCTTAGCAGCTAATTTCTTTCTCTTTTAAACCTAGTCAGTTGCTGATTGGCTTTTCAACACTGTCACATTCCATCATTTACAGTCCTGGGTTTCTTCTACTTTGCATCTTTCTCGTCTCTGAATCCTCAGAGTCCCTTTCCTTCAGCAAATAGGGAGTAGTGATGGGGAGCAAGTAATAAAGGGAGGGAGGAAGTGAAGATTATGTGAGAAGTTGTTAAGGATTAAGAGTGGAATGCAATATTTCTGCCCATAATCTATTGTCTTGACCACAGTCAAATGGCCACAATCTAACCACAGGGACATCTGAGAAATAGTCTACGTGCCTAGAAAGAAAAGAAAATGAGTTCCAGTGAATACATAGCAGTCTCTGCAACTGTCCACCCTTCAGGTCACCCAAAGCCATCTTTGACTTTTTATTCCAAACACCTGGAAATTCATCCTATAACTCTGTGCAGCTCAAAGATCAAGATTCCTGGAGCATGTGCAGTCTTCTTCCTTAAGTCTGAGAGAGGTCATGGACCAGCAATTATTATACTAGAAAACAATCATGGAATGGTAGGCCAGGGAGAGGATGGTTGCAGTAGAAATTCACCTTTGTAAGGGAAGGAGTGGAAAACACACAGCCATCACTGGTCCGTAGCAATTCTGAAATTTGGCCAACTAGGCAGGAAAGCCCTAGATAAAACTGGGGTAAGAGAATATCCTAGATTAGACTAATTCTATTCTCTAAGAAGAATTCTCTTGTCCATTGACCCTGGTTCCACCCTGTGTGAAAAATTCTTCCTTATTTCTTATCCTCCATGGGTACATATTAAATGGGCTTTGGGGAATGCACCTTTCTTGAAGGTTTTAAATCTTTTGAAGGAACCTGCTACTAGGGAAAAACATAGAACCCAAAGTTTGTATCCAGGTTTGCAAAATCAAAGGCTTTTACTTTTCACTTTAATCTCATGGATATTTTTTGGCAGCACAATTCCCACAGAAACTTAGTAGGCTTCTGATCTATTTGCTTCTACTTTGTTCCAAATATTTTTAGCCCAACAGTTCTTTCCTCCATATATTCTACAGTCTGTATATTTCTTTACTTCTCTGTATTTCTTGTTACTCTTTCATACATTAATGGCTGCTACCTTGAGGTCCCATGAAACGAAAATTTTCTGAAGTTGAAAGTTAGCATCAGGGTGATTTTTTTATTTAAATGAGAACTGTCATTGGACCTCTGCTGCCCAGATTCTTTCTCAGTTTTATCTCTCGCTATTTGACATACAAAATCACTCAACATTGCCAATCAACATGACATCAGTGATCTTTATTCATTTCCTTCTAACTTTATCTAAAAATGAGCCAATTCTTTCTTGATCTTTTTTCTTTTTTAACTTAACACATAGGGCTACTAATAGTGGCCAATAAATACTTTTGCTTTGACCCTTCCCAAGAATTTCCTCTAGGAAAAAATAGGTTAAAGTTCTTCCAAGTCTGGCTGCAGCATCCTCTTCTGTCTCCCTTCACCACATCATTCATCACATCCATCAATCCTATCTGTGGTTCAGGCCTCTGGACTGCTCCCCAATTCCCTGACACACACCACGTCCTGTTACACCTTGCCTTTGTTAAATGGATATTTTTAGAAGATGCTCTGATGATTAAAAATTCTGATGTAACTTTAAGGTTCTGCTTAAATATATTTTCTGTGAAGCTGTCCACAATCATAGCCCATCCAATAACTTCAGGCAAAATGAGTTTCTTTTTCTTCTGTTGTCCCAAAGCCATTTGTTTTTAATTCCAGTAGAATATAAAATGCTATTTTCTAGTTATAGTTTATACGAGTATATATAGTACTTATTTTTGTCTTTCAACCCGCCACTTTACCATTAGTTACTAAAGAAGAAGCATTGAGAGCACAGATCTTTGTGTCCCTGGTATATAATATGGAACACAGTGGGAGCTCAGTTAATGTTTGTTAAAATTAAATATATACATATATAGCTAACAATATTCTAGCTAATTGGATAATTCCATCCATCCGCATTTCACAAATCACCATGGCCAAATCAAGCATGCAACACTCTACCCTAATAGTTAATACAGCCCAAATGACCAAGCCAGCATGGGACAATCAGATCACTTTGCTCTGAAAAGAACCGTTCTCATTTTTGTCAGAGCATAAAACGAGAGAAGTTCCTAACAATACACAGATGGCCTAAAAGAGCTAATGCACTCTATTTCCAAAGAGCAAGCACTTTATTTTTTTCTTCTTGCCACCAAGACAAGTCTCATTATCTAATTTTGTACATCTGTCTTAAACTTATTTATAAATAGAGACCATTACTTTAAAAGAACAATTTGGGGGAACTGTTTAGAACTACTTCATTCAAATGCATTAAACCTTGAAAATGCAAATGCATGCAATCATTTAAAAATGCAGAGAAAAACATAAAAATGGATGTCTTTAGAAGACTGTAGGTCTCTTTGCTTTGAATTCCTGCTCATTGCACAAAATTCTTGAAGAACGTATGTATAATCTTATTTTGTGAAGGTCACAGATATGTATGTAACATATTCTATTATGCATATTTAAAATTTTCCATTAAAAAAAAAAAAAAGAAAAAGGGCACCACCTGTGGCTCAAAGGAGTAAGGCGCTGGCCCCATATGTTGGAGGTGGCGGGTTCAAACCTAGCTACTCCAAAAAAAAAAAAAAAAAATTTCCATTTATATTTTCTTGATGATATCTTGAATTTTTATAATTTCACGTGTGCTTTATGGTTGTGATTTTGCATTTTTTCTTAGACTTGTAAGCTTTTTAGAGCCAAAGGAACCAAAAAATCATACAGCCCAAACCTGTTATTTTGCCGAAATTCTAGAACGTCAAGTAATTTGCCCAAGCTTAAGCAATAAGTAAATAGTCAAGATCAACAACCAGATCCCGAAACCACTAAAAATGGAAGTGGCATGATAAAATCAACATTTACCAAAGAGGTTTTAGGATCCCTGAGTTCTAGTTTCAGCTTCGTTCAATTAAACTATTTTCCCATGTGTAAGAAATTGGGGAGAAAATACAATATTGTGCTACTAAACTGGATGAGAATTATATACAGTAAACGTCTGCCATTATAGTACCAAAACATCTGAGTTTAAAAATTCCTGTTCTTAGACTAGAGATTTGTTTTATATTTTGACACTATTTGCTTACACACACACTTACGCACATGTATTTAGTAGCCTGGCTTAACTGGCAGATGCCTCCTTAACTAACGTTCATTCCTAACAAACAATAATGAAAACCTTACTCTGCCTGAATGCCTCAGATGCAGCAGTCACTTTTTTTCTTGGTGATTTAATCGCTTCCTTCCATTTAATTACTTTGAGGATTAACTGTGGGCAAATGTATTCCAATAATAGGCCAGTCTACAAAGAGCAGGAAGCTTGCCTTGCACTCCCAAGGGAAATGTAGCACTTCTGATTGTAACTCTGCATTATAGCTCTCATGTTTCTTTTAGCCCTTAAGCCATGTGTGTCACCTTGCCTGTTTGGGTGTTATAAAAAAAAAAAAATGTCACGAGTTACACTGTTGACACACTAGCATTTGTACACAATTGCTGGCAGGAGTAAAGATGGCTTCTTCTTAATCCGGGCCATACAGGAAGCTATTTCTTTCCAAATCAAGTCATTAATGCTTAAACAAGCAAACACTGCAGCCAAGGCAAAAATCAATTTTCAAAAAGGGGAGGCTTTTTTCCAAACACTCCAGAATCGCCAGGGGAAGATGCTTTTACAAAGCTAATGCTTGAGCGTATTACAGTATTAAGTTAGGGTGATCCTGTTTTTCTAGTTAGATTTATTTTGAGAGTCAGAGTGATTAATAGTATTGAATACTATCAGCAATATTTTTACTACCACAAGGAATAATTTTTCTTCTCCACACGAGCATAGAGATCTGTTTGGTGACCTTCATCTGACCTCTTGGTTACATGGATCTGGGTGTTTTCCAATGTCTGAACGCTCTGTGGTGGTGGTTTCCAAATTTGCTGAACATCAGAATCACCTGGGGAGCTTTTTAAAAGTCCCAATTCCCTGGTTGCACCCATTTCAATTAAATCAGACTATCCAAGGGGCGAGAGCCAAGCATCAGTATTTTTTAATAATTCCCAGCTGATTCCAAAGTGCAGCAAAGGCCTGCAAAGAGAACACTGTCACATTCCTGATTCATGCTGCTTTCCGGTAGAAAGACTCTCAGAAGGGAGGATAAAAAGAGAATTTCTTTCTCTGTTCTGACATCCAGATTTGTAAAATGAAGAAATATTAGAAGTATGTATTTATTTGGGGGGATATACTTATTACAGTAGAAGGAAACATTTACATCAAAAGTCATGAAACAGTTTATATCCTTTGATCTAATTTTAATTTATAAATCTGTTTTAAAGAGATAATCAAAGATGCACTACACATACAAAGATGTCCATAGTAGTGTTAATTAAGTTTTAGAATATGTAAGCAAGTGGTCCTACCAGTGTGTTGTAATTTAATGAACATATGAAGAAGTATATGTTTTCATTAAGTCTGTGTTTCATTATATAGGAGAGCTCTTTAAATAATGTTGTTAAACACAAAAACATAACACATTTTATGTATCATATGTATAGACAAATATATCTATTCATACTATCTCTCTCTATATATGTATATATCTAATATATATTTGAAATTATATACCTGGACAAGTATACCTCAATACCTAAATGCGAAAAAAACAGGTCTGGAAGATCACACTTTCAATTAGATAGTGTTTTCTCAGGACAGGGTAGTAGGGGTGGGCAAAGCTAGTGTATTGCCTGTATTTCTCTTTTCTTTGCATTTTTACACTGTTATTATGAGATTATTAAAATTAAAAATAAACAGAATTAAAACACGCCCCCAAAGTAAACACACATTCATACAGAAAAAAAGGCTCCCCAAAATGTAATGGCATCTCTGATTCATTAGACTTTGCATATATTATTTTGTATTTTGGGTTATCTGTTTTAAAATTGTTTGATATTTTACTGAGCATTATTCTTTTATAATCTGAGAAATAAAACATATCGAACCTAAAAATAGGTTATTGGGTGAATAAATCCTCAAGGATGAAGTCACATTTCCGAGAGGCTCCTGTCTAATTACATGGGCCAGGAACAACATTTGTTTTTGCAGTCAGTTTTTTTTTTTTTTCACTCTAATTTAAAAGCAAATTAGATGACTCTATTCAAATCTCAGTAATTCATTTCATTGTCATCCTGACTTTATCCAATCTCAAGGGTGCCATTTCCAGGGCAGTTAACCTGTATTCCTCACAATTTTAAAATAGGAGGGAAGATTCAAATTGAAAAGACATCTGAACACGTGTCTCAATATTCCCATGATTGACTTTAAAGACTCTTCACATGGAACAATCCTAAGATAAACACCTACCAAAAAAGTGAAATGTAAATTACAGCATAATTGCATAACTAGGAAATTAAATAGGAAGCAAACTTTATATGACTTTAGAGAGAGAAATGGAGATAATGCAACAAAACAGACAAGACGGGAGGAACTGAAGATGAGGAGCAAAAAAGGTCCAGAAACTTTAAGGCAAAGGAATCTCTTCGTATCTTATTGGCATAACTTCTACCAAGGACAGTTCATATTGAGGATTTTCAATCAGACATGGTTTAAGGAGGTAAAAGTTCTTTGCGTTTGTTTGTGAATTTACTTAAAACTTAAAAATGAGTAAATAAGAAAATTAACCAAGAAGTCAAATCCACCAGTGTGTAGCAGAGGTTTGGATACCTTTGTAAATTACAATGGCTAAAAAGTGGGTTTAGTAAAAAAAAAAAAAAAGTAAATAAACAGGCAATGTTGCTGGAGAAAAGAATATATGTGAAAAGAAAGGTGGATTTTTCAGTGATTAAAGGTGTCCATTCCTACACATGCCAGGGCATTTTTGCTCAATGAGAAATCTGAAGAAAGTTGATCACCTATTCTGTTGGCCTCAGGTAAATTTTATTTTCTGGTGATGTAAAGTCAAAGAAAAATAATTAAATCCAGAAGGCACACTCCATTAATATAATGGCTGTTATAATAAATAATTCAGAAAGTCTTAATGGCTTAACACCATAGAAACTATTTCCTCACCTATGGTTTAGGGCAGATGTTAGAGCCACGACCTTCCAGCAGTGATCCAGGGTCCCAGGCTCCTCCCACATTATCTTCTGGGACCTGGATATCATTTACTTCCAGCTAATAGATGGTTTAAGAGAAGGTAAAGAAGGTTCACTGATAGAAAGAGGAAACGCATCATTTACACCCATAGTCCATAATGCACATGCAGTCACATGTGGTCATTCCCCATCCCCAAATTTATATCTTGAAACCCAAACACCTAATGGGAAGGATTAGAAGGAGGAGTTTTGGAAGATGATCAAGTCATAAAAGCAATCAGGTGGCTTTATAAAAGAGACCCCTAAGAGGCCCCTCTCCTTCTACCCTGCAAGGACATGGCTGCCTACAAACCAGGAAGCAGATGTTAACCAGACACAGAACCTTCCAGCATCTCCATCTTTGATTCCAGAGCTTCCAGAACCACAAGCAATAAATATCTGTTGTTATAAACCACCCAACTTATGGTTTTCTGTTATTGCAGCCCTGATGGACAGTGACACAGTCCCTCAGCAAGAACTGTCCACAAGGCTCCACCTAGATGTAGCTCCAGGCCAGGCAGGCATAGCCCAGCAACGATACCCCACTAAAGAAGGGAGCAGGAATCCTTGGTGGACATCAGGCTCTCTTTGCCCCTCATATCATTTCAAATATCAGCATTAGACTTTTTAGAGGGTCACCTCTTACCAGCCTAACCTAAATACAATTCTAATGGTACCTATTTGCACTGGTTTATCGTTGTTCTGTAAATAGGTCATGGACACAGGCTTTCAGGTCCCAGCTGGACTATCAGAACAGCAATGACATTTGCTCAAATTTTTATAAAATTTCTTTCCTACTCAGGGTTCTGATAGAGCAGTGATTTTCAACCTTTTTTTCAATCTCACAGCACACATGAACCTATAATTAAACTTCTACAGCACATTTAAATTACGTTGATGCAAAAAAAGAGTAAAAATAAGAATATACTTACTGTGCTTTGAACTTCTTTTGAAGATAGTTTAATTAATGACCTTTAATTTTCAAGGCACACCTAAGATCCTCTCACAGCACACCCTTGTGCCCTGGCACACCAGTTGGCAATCACTGTAATAGAACAACAAAGAAAGTACTCGATTAATGTTGACCCCGGTTAATCCATCTTGATTTTCATGCTCATTTCATTCTAAGAAATATGGATGGTGTAAGAGACAGTTTCATCTCTTCCTTACCTATCAACCCTGAATGGAAGGTCAAGGTACTTTCACTCTGTAAAACAAACTAACAGCTCCTGAGTAATAAATCAGCCTAGTTTTAAGGTAGGCAAATATCAGCTTTAATTTAGATTCTCCCCATTGACCATTTACATCACATTCCCTTTTTTTCATCTGTTTTATTTCTTTCCTGATGGTCTTTTTAGTGTTTTACCAGTATTTATGTGGAAGAACCTCGATGCTTTTTTTTTTTTATTAAATCATAGCTGTATACATTAATACTATCATGGGGTACAGTGTGCTTTTTCTATATACAGTTTGAAATACTTTCATCCATCTGGTTAACATGGAATATTATGCAGCCATAAAGAAAGATGGAGACTTTACCTCCTTCGTGTTTACATGGATGGAGCTGGAGAATATTCTTCTTAGCAAAGTATCTCAAGAATGGAAGAAAAAGTATTCAATGTATTCAACCCTATTATGAAACCTAATTTTAGCCCTCGATGCTTTTTTATCTGCTTCAGGGCAGACTCACCCTGACCAGTTGTTACACATAACTAATATTTTGCAACCAATAATTTGTGGTTATCAGACAAGTCACTTACGTGGTCTCCAAAGTTCTGCAATCCTAACCACGCATTGCTTTACAGAACTGTTATCTTAGTAATGGTCACTCACCTTCCCTGCATTTTAATGAAGATAACATCTGCATTTAAGATTCTCCTCTATTGTAATTATCTTATCAGCCACTTCATACCTGTAAAAATAAGCTAGATAACTGCTTTCCTCCTGGGGTGCTGCCTTGTGAATATGTCAGACACCGCCTGTCACAAAGTCCCAGTGAACACGAATGCCATGGGGACTATTGCTGGACAACAGAGTAGAAATGGATCCGGCCAGAACCTTCACTGCTCCTGGAAAAGCACATGCCCTCCTGAGGCTGAGTCACACATTAAGACCAGTCTATTTTTACATCTTTACTTTTATAGCCCAGATGAATCTGGTGTAACTTTATTACAATAATTTGAATGCTATTGCCTAAGTCCATTATCATATACTGTTTGTTGAGTTAGAAGTCATTTGGTGATATGGGAAAGATCTAAAAATATTGTCTTTGAATGGTGACCAGAATAAATATAAAATAGTTTCCTATTTCTGTAAGACAGACAACTGTTCTCTATTATGACACCCCGTTTTGTACCAGTGGCTAAGAAAGTACAGTACTTAGATGTTTCTTTGATCTACATTTGGCTTATGTCTTTCTGCCAGAGCGGCAAGCAGTTCTCAACTGTGTTGAGGAGAGAAAAAGGGAGAGAGACAGAATCTCTGTTCTGGGAACGTGCTCCTAAGTGGCACAATTCAAGCTCTAGCTCTGCTGTATTTAAGTTTATCACAGAACTCAGTAAAAGGTTTGCTCTATCTAGTAGTCCCCTACTTATGGTCATGGTTTCCTAAAACATTCTTAAAAATTCATTCTTTTTAACGAATATGTAACGATCACATGCAAGGCACTGTGACAGGTAAGAAGTAACCTCAATGGAACGTGGGGAGGCCCCGACAAAGAAAAGTAAAAGCTCCGCTGTCTGAGCCAAATCACAGGGTTAACTGCTAAGGTATAATCTAATCATTGTCCTGCTGTTAACACAGCTGCCACACAGGATTCTCCACATCCAAGTCCATTTTGCTGTCTATGGCATCCAATCTCCGTCTCCTTGATTGCACAGTGGAAGCGTTTGGCGTTGAAATGTCTCCATCTCAAGCCACCCGAGCAAGACCTCTCAGTCTTTTACCCAGTGGCTTGCCTTATTTCGGTCACATCATATGCAACTTCATCTGTGTATCTTGAGGATGCTGTTGTACACATCGGTTCCTCTCTGTGGTTTTCCAACTTCAGAAAAGACCACGTGGAGTTTTGGTCTGCCTGAATTATTCTAGTGTAAAGAGACCATCGTCTTTTCTGACCTATGAAAGGAGGGCAGTGAGAGTCTGCCACAGAAGTCTCCGTTATTAACAACGGTCAGTATCAGCTGCTCCCAATGACACTAGTAAATAGTTTTAAATATAAAATCAGTTCCATTGTCATGCAGGTCGAGCCGTCACTTTATAGATTAATGTGCTGTATAAACATTTGCAGGGACTGCGCTCTGCTGCTGATAAATCGAGTTTGCTTACTTAAGCTCTTTACCTTGCTCTCACCCTGCTGAGACCTTCGGAAGCAAGAAGCTTTAGAATGGCATAGGCAGCTAATGGGCTGAAAACGCCGGACAACCTCTTATTGGAAGCACTGTGATCAGATAATAAAGCAACCTCTGTCACTCAAGGTCAAACGATCCTTAATCTAAAACAATCTCTAAATGACATAAAAACGGCTTTACCCGTAACGTCCGCTGCACTTGAGGCCCTATTTCATCTCTCTGCCGAGGAAAGTCAATAATACGAGAATCGTAAACCGAGCAGGCCTGCAAATCCTCTTAGGCTACCTGACAGAAATCAAGCGAGTCGCGGAGAGCGTTGTTTCAAAAATTCAGTAATGCAAAGAAACCAGAAAATGGTTCATGAAGTCATTGTTCCGTATAAACAGTGGCCAAATAATGTCATTTGATGGGAATCGTTTTCTCTGCTTGCTTCCTGAGTCCTCCATGGAACAGTTCTTGGAAACTATTCTGATGGAAAAGGTCAAGAGTCACAAAAATAAAACCAGGCTTATTAACTCTATTTTGTAATTGGATACTTTGAACATTTTTTATTCAAAGGGAAGCTTCCTAATGCTACCTTATACCTTTAATGCTTCAGATCTAAAATAGAAATTAACTTCAACAACTCACATTTCTGTATTGAGCTGAATGCCTCGGAATACTACGAGCTTCTATTTATTTCTACAAGTAAAGGGGAGGAAGCAAGGATGTGGGTAACTTAAGGAAAAATGAAATTTTAACTTCAATTTGTTGGAGACAGAGAGATTTGTGGCACCTGTGGCTCAAGGAGTAAGGCACTGGCCCCATATACTGGAGGTGGCGGGTTCAATCCTGGCCCTGGCCAACAACTGCAAAAAAAAAAAAGAGAAAAGAAAGGAAAATGCAGATTCCAGTTCAGCAGGTTTGGGGTAGGGCCTGAGAACCTGTGTTTCTAACAAGCAACCAGGTGTTGCCAATTCCCTTTCAAGGTTTACACTTTGAATGGTAAGATCATAGGATTTTGTGTTATTATCGCAGGGCTTCAAAAGAGGGGATGAAAATAATGGCAGTGGTAAAATGGACTTCCTGGACTTATTTCCTCACTCCCCATTTTCGTTTTCATACACAGACTACCTTTTATTTTATTTTTATTTATTTTAAGTTAATAGGAGGGTACACATTTTTAAGTTACCTTGTTCTCACTTCCAACATTTTTTTTAATGATAGCTGTATACATTAATGCAAACATGGGGTACAGTGTAGTGTTCTCACATACATTTTGACATACTTTCATCAAGCTGGTTCACATAAATTTCATGTCATTTGCATAGTCATTGTGTCAAAACATTTACAT
>CAUYTI010113273.1:0-10747 GCA_963575145.1 Galago senegalensis | reverse complement strand
CCTCCAACTCCTGGGCTCAAGCGAGTCTCTTGCCTCCGCCTCCCAAGTAGCTGGGACCACAGGCGCCCGCCACAACGCCCGGCTATTTTTTGGTTGCAGCCGTCATTGTTGTTTGGCGGGTCCGGGCTGGGGATTTGAACCTGTCACCTTAGGTGTACGTGGCTGGTGCCCTAGCTGGTTGAGCTATAGGCGCCGAGCCACTTCACAAATATTGTTATTTAATTCTTCTTCTTCTTCTTCTTCTTTTTTTTTTTTTTGTAGTTTTGGCTGGGGCTGGGTTTGAACCTGCCACCTCCAGCATATGAGGCTGGCACCCCACTCCTTTGAGCCACAGGTGCTGCCCCTGTTATTTAGTTCTTGTGACAACTCAACAAGGGTACTATTATTTTATTTATTTTTTGAGACATAGTCTCACTTTGTCACCTTCTGTAAAGTGCTGTGGTGTCATAGTCCACAGCAACCTTAAACTCTTAGGCTTATGTGGTGATCCTCTTGCCTAGCCTTCCAAGTAGCTGGGGCTACTGGTGCTAGGACTACCTCCCATGTAGCTAGGACTACCAGTGCTGGGACCACAGCACCCAGCTATTTTTAGAGAGGGAGTCTTGCTCTTCCTCAGGCCGGTCTGGAACTCCTGAGCTCAAGCAATTCAGCCTCCTCAGCCTCCCAGGGTGCTAGGATTACAGGTATGAGTCACTGCACTTGGCCAAGGGTACTAGTATTATCCCCATTTTACAGATGAGGAAACTGAGGTACAAGGAGCTTAAGTAACTTGGCTGAAATCTAAGTGGTGAGGTTTGAACCTAGGAAATGTTATCTATGACATGAGGCAATCTTGGCGCATTTAATCTTTAAGACTGCATTTAAAGATTATAGATGTAGAACTGAGACTCAAGGCTATCGTGTTTCCCCCAAAATAAGATGCTGTCTTATATTTATTTTTTTCTCAAAAAGACACCCTAGGGCTTATTTTCAGGGGATGCCTTCTCCCTGCGCCCATCACTAGGTCTTATTATCTGGATAGGGCTTATATTTAACAAATGCTTAGAAATCCTGCTAGGGCTTATTTTGGGGGAAACAAGGTATTTGGTCAAACTCTTGCCTGCCTAGACGCTTTACTTCTCTGCCATACTCCCTGGACCACATGCCAGGAAATCTCAGTCTGGGGTTGTACTGCTCAGTATGGCAATAGTTTTGGTCCATTTTCTGTTGCTTATAATAGAATACCTGAAACTAGATGATTTATAAAGAAAAATAATTTAGTTCTTACCGTTTTAGAGGCTAAGAAGTGCAAGGTAGAGGGGGAACTTCTGGCAGGGGCCTTCTTACTGGTGGAGACTCTCTGCAAAGTCTCAGGAAGGCACAAAGCATCACATGGAGAGGGGGCTGAGCATGCTAAAAGGCCAGCTCAGGTCTCTTCCTCTTAGAAAGCCACCAGCTCCCCTCCCACGATAACCATTAATTTATTAACCCATTAACCCATTAATCCATGAATGAATTAATCCATTCTTGAGGGCAGAGCCTTCATGAGCCAATCACCTCTTAAAGGTCCCACATCTTAATGACAAGTTGGGGATTAAGTTTACAACACAAAAAAATTGGGAGACTGGCTGGGCACAGCGGCTCACGCCTATAATTCTAGCACTTCTGGATCCACCTGAGGTGGGTGGATCATCTGAGTTCAGTTCAGGACCACCCTGAGCAAGAGTAAGACTCCATCTGTACTAAAAAAATAGAAAAACTAGCCAGGCATTGTGGCAGGCACCTGTAGTCCTTAGCTACTCAGGAGGCTGAGGCAAGAGGATCGCTTGAGCTCAAGAGTTTGAGGTTGCTGTGAGCTATTGCCATGTCACTCCACGCAGGATGACAGAGTGAGACTCTGTCTCAAAAATAAATAAATTTGGGGGACACATTTGAACCATAGCAGTGGTCATTTGCCACATGTGGATATGGAGTATTTCAAGTGTGGCTAGTATCATTGTACAGAATTTTTTTTTTTTTTGAGACAGAGCCTCAAGCTGTTGCCCTGGGTAGAGTGCTGTGGCATCACAGCTCATGGCAACCTCCAACTCCTGGGCTTAAGTGATTCTCTTGCCTCAGCCTCCCAAGTAGCTGGGACTACAGTTGCCCACAAAATCGCCCAGCTATTTTTTTGGTTGCAGTTGTCATTGTTGTTTGGTGTGCCCAGGTTGGATTCAAATCTGCCAGCTCTGGTGTATGTGGCTGGCGCCTGAGCCACTTGAGCTACTGGTGCCGAGCCTGTACAGGATTTTTTATTTCATTGAATTTTACTTCTAAACTGGAGCAGGCAAAATTTTTTTCTGTTAAATACAATTCAAGTGCTTTGGTGGGATTGTATTTTACTTCAATCATTGGCAATTTAGCTTCCAAGCTCATTTGTGTCGAAACTAAGCATAAAATACACACCAGATTTTGAATACATTAGTATGAGTAAACATTTTAAAAATATTATTAATATTTTTTATGAATAGGTACACTGTTCCTGGAAGTACTGCATACCAGGTTGATATGTGGAGTGAAAGGGACAAGCTCTTACTCCAACTCCCTGCTGCCCAAATCCACTTACTATGTTGTCCTCGGAGAGAGGACATAACTGATAAGAACAGATATTACACATGATCTTAGCCAAAAGGCTGAGAAGTGATCACTAATAATTTCTATGTTTTTTTTCTTTGAGGCAGTCTCACTATGTCGCCCTCCGTAAAGTACTACGGCACCACAGCTCCCAGCAACCTCCAACTCTTGGGCTTAAGTGATTCTCTTGCCTTAGCCTCCCAAGTAGCTGGAACTACAGGTGTCCACCACAATGCACAGCTATGGTTGGTTGCAGTTGTCATTGTTTGGCAGGCCTGGCCAGGCTCGAACCCGCCAGCCTCAGTGTATGTGGCTGGTGCCCTACTCACTGAGCTATGGGCAAACCAATAATTTGTATATTGATTATCAGTCAAGATAATAAAATGCTGAATATTTTGGATTAAATAGAATAAATTATTAAAATTAACTTAGTTTAGCAGTTTCTTTTTACTTTTTCTCAATTACAACTGTAAAAAAAACAGAGACTCATTCTGTTGTCCAGGCTAGAGTGGCATGGTATTGCCCTAGCTCACAGCAATCTCAAACTCTGGAGTTGAAACTATCCTGCTGTCTTAGCCTTCTAAGTAACTAGGACTACAGGAACCTGCTACAATGCTCTGCTAAGTTTTCTATTTTTAGTAGAGATGGGGTCTTGCTCCTGCTCAGGCTAGTCTAGATCTTTTGAGCTCAAGTGATCCTATTACTTTGGCGTCCCAGAGTGTTAGGATCACAGGCCCAAGCCACTGTGCCTGGCCTAAAAAATGTTGAATTACATATGTGGCTCACATTATGTTTCTATTGAAAAGTCCTGGACTAAAGAATTGGTATTTGATAACTGCAAACATGACAAGGTCCCCAAATTAGGGGGTTGTGCCCAGGTGCCATTCCTTAACCATACCCACAAGTCCATGTGGAAGATGCTAGGTTGCAAAGATTGTGAAATGTCCCAGGGCAGCTTAGGTACTGGAATCAGCTGCCCTAAATCTGCCTCAAAGCAAATCTCAAGTCTGCCTCATACAACAAGGTGAGTGGGCATAGGTGAGTCCCTTACCTTGACTCTTCTTGCCTATAGAATGGCAGTGACTGTGCCATCTCATGGTTTCTTTAAATGCTCCACACTCCTGCCTCAGGGCCTTTGTACATGTTGTTTTCTCTATCCCACCCCTTTGCACCCTTCACTTCTTCTCTTCCTTAAGATCTTAAACGTCACCTTTCTGAGGCACCCTACTGAAAATAGCTACCCTCTGTCACGATAGAGAACAAATCTTTTTTATTCAAGAAAATGAATAACGTGATCTATTTAAGATGATCTTGGTTTTGATTTTATTTTCTTGATAATGGTCTATCTCCCTAATAATTTAGAAGATCTATGAGGACAGGGATGGGTCATTCTGGTCACTGCTGAGTTCCCAACATTTAGAATAGGAGATGACATAGCACAAAACAAAGTCAGGAATGTATGAGCAAACCCAGCACAGTGCTGGCTCAGAGTGGTGCTCAGAAAATAAGTATCAGTCCCATAAAAGGGGCTCACATCTGCAATCTTAGCACTCTGGTAGGCTGAGAAGGATAGATTGCTCAAGCTCAGTAGTTCAAGACCAGCCTGACCAAGAGTGAGAACTATCTCTACTAAAAGTAGAAAAACTAGCTGGGTGTTGTGGCTGGCACCTGTAGTCCCAGCTACTCGAGAAGCTGAGGCAAGTGGACTGCTCAAGCCCAAGTGTTTGAGGTTGCTGTGAGCTATGACACCACGGCACTCTACTCAGGGCAACAGAGTCTCAATAAAAAAAAAAAAATGGCAGCTTCCGTAGCTCCTTGGGTAGGGTGGTGGCCACATACAATGAAGGCAGAGTATTCGAATCCAGCCTGGGCCAACTAAAAAACAACAATGGCAACTGCAACAAAAAAAAATAGTCAAGCATTGTGGCGGGCGCCTGCAGTCTCAGCTACTTGGGAGGCTGAGCAAGAAAATCGCTTAAGCCTAAGAGTTTGAGTCTGCTGTGAGCTATGGTGCCGTGGCACTCAACCCAGGGCAACAGCTTGAGACAAGAAAGAAAGAAAAAAAAGGAAGGAGAGAGAGAGAGAAAGAAAACATGCATCTCACCTTCCCTGGCACGTACAGTTGTGGAAGAAGAAAATAAGTTTATTTATCCCTCCCCAGCAAGGGAGTTGCCAAGGCTAAATGACACCCCAGAATCCTCCAGTGTGCCCCCAAGGCTGAGACACAGATGAGCTGGTCCCTGGGGTTCAGGAACCAGAGAAAGGATGATTCTGCCTGCCTCCCATCTAGCCTCTGCCTAGAGGAGATATTTTTTTGACACTCAGGAGTTCAGATCAAAAGGGATTTCCAAGAAAGGTGCTGGAGGCTGGGGGCTGTGGCTCATGCTTATAATCCCAGCACTCTGGGAGGCCGAGATAGGTGGATCACTGGAGCTCAGGAGTTCAAGACCAGCCTGAGCAAGAGGGAGACCCCATCTCTACTAAAAATGGCATCGTGGTTGGTGCCTGTAGTCCCAGCAATTTGGGAGGCTGAGGTAAGCCTCCCAAGAACTTGAGGTTGCTATGAGCTATGATGCCATGGCAGTATACCCAGGGCCACAGAGTGAGATTCTGTTGGAAGGAAGGGAGGGAAGGAAAAGGAAAGGAAAGGAAAAGGAAAAGAAAGGAAAAGATACAGGCCCAGGGCCTTGCAGGGATGTTTCACTCAACAGTAAGTGGCACAGGGCCCTCCCAGGCCTGGGGTGCAAGTCCTGTTGTAGGTCCCTTTCCCTCCCTGAGACCCATTGTTTTCACTCCATTTATTGAGATTGATGCCCTAAGGGTGCCCATTCTAAGCATTTTACAAGTATTAAGTCATTTAATCCTCACAACAACGTTATGGGGTACTATTATGAGCCCATTTTTATGGAAAAGGAAACGAAGGCAGGGTTTTAAGTAGCTTTCTTGGGGTAGCACAGAGGGTTGGAGCAGAGGTGGAACGCGCATAGGCAGGACGGCGCTATGGTGCATGCTCGTAACCATCAGACAGCACTGCCTTTCCCCAATGGAATGGGAAGAAAGGCGATTCCTGCCTCTTCAGTTCACCAAAAGGTTTAAAAAAAAAAAAAAAGCAACGGTGGGAACGCGCTTTATAAACCGGGAAGCACCCAGGAAACAGCCACAGTTTGCTCTTTTTCTTTTCAGCACCCATCCTGAGAAGTAGGAATGTTCTTTGCATTTCATAGATGGGAGAACTGAGGCTCAGAAAAGCAAAAAAAAAAAAAATTCCAAAGTAAGAGTCAGTGACTGGTGTCTGCACACAAGCTCCGGGGACAGTGCGGGACAGAGTAAGGGTGTCGAGACTAGACACCCCTAGCTGGCTGGCTGGCCACCGGGCGGACCTACTGGAGACGCCCAGGCAGAGCGGGCTCGGGCGGAGTCCCGGAGAGGCGGGGCGCAGTGGATGGTGCAATCCCCGGCCTGAGGGCATCAGGCGGCGGCTGATTAGCTCAGGTTTGCATCACCCGGGCCGGGATCTGGAGTCGGCGCCCAGCGCCCTGGAGACACTCACAGCAGAAGCGGCGCCGGCTCCGCACGCGTCCGCTCTTTGGGGTCCGGGCTGGGGCGGGACCTGGATCGGATCCCGACCTCAGCTGCAGCAGAGAGGGCCCCGGTCCACCTGAGCTGTCCGGACCACCGGCAGCGCCAGGACCCACGAGGGACACTCGGGCAAGCAAGGTATCGGCGGAGGGTCGGGGAGTGGACCGGTTCGGAGACTGGCAGGTTGGAGGGGGCAGCCGGGGGAACTGGGCGCTGGAGCCTCCGGGGGTCGGCGTGCTACCTGTTACACATAACTTTTAACATACCGGCTGTCCGGGGGGCGCCTTGGGCCGAGCGCCCCCCGGAATCTCAGATGACGCGGCCCCACAGGGGGTGGAGTCGCCCGAGTGTGGCTGAATTGGGCTGGGACAGGGCTGCGCACCTGCGGGGAGAGTTGGGGGAGCCCGCGACTGAGGTGTCTGACTGTCACCTGGACAGGAGGGTATGCAGTTGTATGTTTTGTGTGACTGTGCGGCAGGGAACTTGTGTGGTTGGGGAGGGTTGTGTGTGAGGGACCCGTGGGATGTACTTGTCGGGGTATCTGGGGGCTCTGAGAGGATCCGCGTGAGCCTGTTGGTGAGAGGTGTAGGTGGGAATGGGTCTCAGGGGTCTGTATGTGCCTCCGTGGATGGTGAGGACCGTTTAGAGGGCTGGGCACCTGGTGACTGTGACTACATCGCCAGGACCAGCGTGGGGTGCCCTGGGAACAGGCCGCATTCGGAGCGCCGGGTGCGGTGCAGAGACAGCGGGAGGACGCAGCGCGCGGGAAGCGGACCCCGCAGGTGTGCACCCGCCCGTGTGGCTGCGGGTTGCAAGCTGCACTGTGCGCGTGTATACTTTGTGCCTGTGGCTGGTGTGTGCTGTCCCAGCAGACTGGAGGTGTGGGGGAGGCGCGAGCCCAGGTCTGGCTCTTGGCTCTGGGGCCCAACCTCCTTCCCTTTGCCTCGCCCCCTCCAGTCCCAGGGCCGCCCCTCAATTTCCGCTGAACCTTCTAACCCCAAACACCCTCGGCCCGCCGCTTCCGCTCCCACGGGAGGGGCCTGGCTAGAGGAGGCGGGACGAGGCGAGGTCGCCTGCTGCCCTCGGGACAGATGTCCAGCTGGGCATTGGACAACAAGGCGAGTGTGGCCTTGTTGGTGTCGCTGTGTGTGTGTGTGTGTGCGCGCGCGCGCGCTTCGTGTAACGCGCTTGGTGTAACGCGGTCTCATTTCCTGGGTACAGAAAGGGGCTGCCTTCTACCCAGCAGGTTTTAGTTCTGCATTCTGGCCTACAAAGTCCCCTTGCTCTTTTATAGACTCAATTACCCCATCTGCCCTGTGGAGCTTATCTTAGGCCACCCACCTCTGAGGATAGTTAGGTCCTAGGCACCCTGGATGTGGCCCCGGCCCAGAGTTAGGTAGGCTCCTGCTGCGAAAGGCACAAAGCATTTGCCAGGGATTGCATCATGACTTGGGACAGTCTTGATGATGATGATGATGACTTGGGGCAGTCATGATAGGTAAAGAGTGTAATCCTTGGCTCAGCACCTATAGCTCAATCGGCTAAGGCGCCAGCCACGTACACCTAAGGTGGCGGGTTCGAATCCCCAGCCCGGACCTGCCAAACAACAATGATGGCTGCAACCAAAAAAAAAAAAATAGCCGGGTGTTGTGGCCGGCACCTGTAGTCCCAGCTACTTGGGAGGCAGAGGCAAGAGACTTGCTTGAGCCCAGGAGTTGGAGGTTGCTGTGAGCTGTAATGCCACGGCACTCTACCCAGGAGGACAGCTTGAGGCTCTGTCTCAAAAAGAAAAAAAAAAGAAAAGAAATAACTTTATCCTGGGCAGCGCCTGTGGCTCAATGAGTATGGCACCGGCCCCACATACTGAAGGTGGTGGGTTCCCAAACCCGATCCTGGCCAAACTGCAACAAAAAACAGCCCAGCGTTGGGAAGGCTGAAGCAAGAGAATTGCCTAAGCCCAGGACCTGGAGGTTGCTGTTGTGATGCCACAGCACTCTACTGAGGGCAACAAAATGAGACTCTGTCTCTAAAAAGAAAAAAAAAAAACGACAGACACGAGGTTCCGGATGAAAGATGGCATTGCTACACACAGCACAGCAAGAACTCTGCTGAAGTGGTCACAGCTCCTCTGATTTCCTCTTATTTGGTAGCTGGATCCTTGGGAGGAAGGAGCTTGTATGTGTTGAAGTAGCTCACCACCTGCTGGGGAATTTCCTACAAGACACACTGGGCGAGTACTTCTTTCCGCATTCTTTTTTTTTTTTTTGAGGCGGAGTCTCAAGCTATCCCCCTGGGTAGAGTGCTATGGCATCACGCTCACAGCAACCTCCAACTCCTGGGCTCAAGCGAGTCTCTTGCCTCTGCCTCCCAAGTAGCTGGGACTACAGGTGCCCGCCACAATGCGGGCCAGGGCTGGGGATTCGAACCCACCACCTTAGGTGTATGTGGCTGGCGCCCTAGCCGCATGAGCCACAGGCGCCGAGCCCTTTCGGCATTCTGAAACTATCTCAAAGGAATGAACTGGACATCTCTGTTGGACACCTTGCCCGATGGTGAGTGAAGATTTCACTCTATCACTCTGGGTAGAGTGGTCTAGCATCATAGCTCATAGCAACCTCAAATTCTTGGGCTCAAGAAATGCCCTTGCCTTAGCCTTCTGAATAGCTGGGACTACAGGCACCTGCTATAACATCTGGCTATTTTTAGTCACCATCCAGAAACTCCATGGCACTAAAGACAGCACCTCCAACTCCAATGATGATGATGGACATGGGCAGCTTGGCAGCATTAAATGTGGCCTGTCTGATTTCATCAAGGTCAGTGATCGCACAACCAGTAATGATCAAGAGTACAAAATACTGGGTTGGCACTCGCAGCACAGTGGTTACAACACCAGCCACATACACCAAAGTTGGCAGGTTCGAACCTGGCCCCAAACCTGGCCTGGGCCAGCTAACCAACAATGACAACTGCAACAAAAAATAGCCGGGCATTGTGGCGGGTGCCTGTAGTCCTAGCTATTTAAAAGGATGAGGCAAGAGAATCCTTTGAGCCCAAGCACCTGAAGTTGATGTGAGCTATGATGCCACAGCACTCTACTCTGTCTCAAAAAAAAGTACAGGCTCAGTGCCTGTGGCTCAAGTGGCTAAGGCGCCAGCCACATACACCTAAGGTGGTGGGTTCAAATCCAGACCAGGCCCACCAAGCAACAATGATGGCTGCAACCAAAAAATAGCCGGGCGTTGTGGCAGGCACCTGTGGTCCCAGCTACTTGGGAGGCGGAGGCAGGAGACTCGCTTGAACCCAGGTGTTGGAGGTCGCTGTGAGCTGCAATGTCACAGCACTCTACCCAGGGGGACAGCTTGAGGCTCTGTCTCAAAAAAAAAAGTACAAAATATTGATAAGCAGTCTGCTGTGTGGCTACAGCAGCAATCTGGCCACATGGTTTATGATTGGAGAAAAATGACTTAATCCATAGTCTTATCTGAGAAAGACAAGCCTGATAGGTTATCTACAATGCCTTGGATTCCATTACGATAAGGATTGGATGGGTTAAAATTCACTGGAATGAATGTGTGTGAGTGTGTTTTACAAGTCAATATATCATGGGGTACCTGCTACCGAGGAGGTATCTGAGCTCCAAACCCAAAGCTGGAAACATCAAAATCATAATCTTGAATAACCCAGTCCCACCAACCAGAAAGCAGTCAAATACTCATTAACAGCATTGAAGCTGATAAAATGAAGGGAGTCTGGAGACTTTGGGTGACCATTGGAGCTAGTGAAGTCCACTCATACAGTAAAGTTCAGTTGACATCCTCCCATGATGTAGTCAAGAAATGTGCATTCTACTGTAATCTCACACTGTTTAATGACACTCCGCCCGGCCGGCTGGCGGCCGGTGTTGGGGAGTTTGGAGTATGAGAGGGGGAGGGGAAGGGTGGACACAATCACACAACCACTCATACAGTACAGGGAAAAGGCTGAGCCGAAGCTGTTTATTAGAGATTGGTACAATCTTATATAGGGTTAGTTGAGAGGGCGTAGTTACTTTAAGAAGTTGAATCTAGGCTCGGCGCCTATAGCTCAACCGGCTAAGGCTAAGGCGCCAGCCACGTACACCTAAGGTGGCGGGTTCAAATCCCCAGCCCGGACCCGCGACGGCTGCAACCAAAAAATAGCCAGGCGTTGTGGCGGGCGCCTGTGGTCCCAGCTACTTGGGAGGCAAGAGACTCGCTTGAGCCCAGGAGTTGGAGGTTGCTGTGAGCTGTAATGCCACAGCACTCTACCCAGGGGGATAGCTTGAAGCTCTGTCTCAAAAAAAAGAAGTTGAATCTATATAAGGTTAGGAATGTAGTCTTTGGCCTATGATAGGTTTAAGGTGTGAGGGGAGGGCAGAGGGATTAGGCTGTCCTGAGGGGAGGGGCCCTGCGCAGTGCTCTGTGTTTTAGTCTAAACAAGGAAAGGCTGGTTCTAACCGGTTTTCTTACTAGTACTGGTCTCTTGATCCGGCCTTTACACGTGGGGGTTGAATTAGGCTAGCACTTCCTCTTACAATGTAATTTAATATTTCTGT
>CAUYTI010113269.1:0-21202 GCA_963575145.1 Galago senegalensis | reverse complement strand
GAGTACCATGGCATCACAGCTCACAGCAACCTCCAACTCCTGGGCTCAAGCGAGTCTCCTGCCTCAGCCTCCCAAGTAGCTGGGACTACAGGTGCCCGCCACGATGCCCAGCCATTTTTTTTGGTTGCAGCCATCGTGGTTTGGCGGGCCCAGGCTAGGGATTTGAACCCGCCACCTTAGGTGTATGTGGCTGGCGCCTTAGCCGATTGAGCCACAGGCGCTGAGCCAAAACTTCATTTTTTAAATCAGAGAAATTCTCCCCAACTTTTTCTTCATTTATAAGTGCTTTTGGAATATTTAGGCTTTTGTTTTTCTACTAATTTTTTTAATTAAACCTTTTAAAAATATATACCAAATGCACAGAAAAGTACACAAATCCTAAGTACATGGTTTTATGAATTACAGAATATAAACACACACAGAATATAAACTTTCTCAAAGGAGAATAGTAAACTTTAGTAGAGGGCAGGGCTTTGCTTTAAAAATCGAGGGAGCTACAATTTGATTCCACTATTGCAACTTGTCATAGCATACCAGGTGCCACCCATACTCCAAATACTGAAGGGATCTTCTGGATAATAAGGCATGAGGTGAAAAAGAGTTTTTGCACTACCTAGGAAAGCCTGCGAAAGCCTTTTGTTGCTCTGGGATCCACTCTGGCAACTGATGGCTCAGTTAAAGCATAAAAGCAACACACATACCTGTGCTCAGTTCATTTATAAAAGTAGCATATACAAACGTGGCAAGAGTTATTTCTAAAATGTAGAAATCGTCCAATAATTGTCCAATCGCCTTTTTCTTAGTGCTAGGTGGCATAGGATACAGCAATTGACCTTATACTTGGAAACATTGGACTGCTAAAAATTTTACCAAGGTAGTAAACTTTGGGTTTCTTTTTTTTTTGAGACAGAGTCACACTATTGCTCTCAGTAGGGTGCCGTGGCATCACAGCTCCCAGCAACCTTCAATTCTTGGGCTTAAGTGATTCTCTCGCCTCAGCCTCCTAAGTAGCTGAGACTACAGGCGTCCACCACAATGCCTAACTATTTTTTTTTTTGTAGTTGTTGTTGCTTAGGTGTCCCTGGTGTACGTGGTCAGTACCATAACCACTGTCCTATGGGTGCCAAGCCTCTGTTTCTGTTTTTGTTATCTGTTTATTTGTTTGTTTATTTTATTCTGGCGGGGGTGGGGGGAAGTTCAGGAGTTTCTATTTGGTCCTTCCTACTATAATAGTCCTCAGTTCCAAATTTGGAAAACAAATGTAAGGATTCTGTTATTGCTGAGTGTGTCTATTCTAATTAAACATTCAAGAACCAGAAATAACCATAGCTAAATCCACAGATTAATTGGGTCTGTGCCATAAGTAGCATGACCTCGATAAGTAGCATTTATCACCTGACATCCATAAATCCTTACTTTAAGTAATGGTCCACTGGGGTGTTTTAGGATCCAAAGGATTAGTGTTAACTTGGAGTCAGTGTCTAGTAATCCCTGAAAATCTGAGACATTTCCCTTTTCTCAGTGCATATTCACCCTAATGAGTACTTATAGGCCCTTTGAGGAAAGTCTCACGTAATTCTTTTCTAAGATGCTCAAGCCCCCTTTCAAAGAGTTCTGGGTGTATAACTTGACTTAAGTCTGGTGACTGTATGAGAAGCCAGTATTCTCCATTGTGCTGTCTCAAGTCATATTTCTGGCTCCAGAGTTGGTGCTTTTCTGTATATATATCCAGGTAATAATATAGTAGATATCCTATCTATTTAATTCCTAAAGAAACTATCTATGAACACCAAGAAAATCCAAGTGGGCCAAAAGATTCAGATGGCCACTTTAACCCTCACTGTTCATTAGGATAATGCCAATTATATACACATGTTCGGGAACTAAAGAAATAACCACAGATAAATTGAACCTATTAAAATAAGGCCTTGGGCTCAGCGCCTGTGGCTCAAGTGGCTAAGGTGCCAGCCACATACACCTAAGGTGGCAGGTTCAAATCCAGCCCGGGCCCGCCAAACAACAATGATGGTTGCAACCAAAAAATAACCAGGCGTTGTGGTGGGCACCTGTGGTCCCAGCTACTTGGGAGGCTGAGGCAGGAGACTTGCTTGAGCCCAGGAGTTGGAGGTTGCTGTGAGCTGTAATGCCACAAAACTCACTACCCAGGGCGATAGCTTGAGGCTCTGTCTCAAAAATAAATAAATAAATAAAATAAAATAAGGCCTTGGAGCTTAGGGATTGAATTAAATATCACATATCAATGCTATTTATGAACAATAACTTTGACTATGGATCTTGTCTCTGGCAGTTAAATGCCATACGTCCTCTGTCACCCTGGATTCTAATTATTTCCCTTGAAATGGGAATATAAAAGCCTTTAGATTCAGTGGCAGTGTCTCCCAACATCATCCCCACAACAGCTACCACAGAAATTTTTTCTTTCTTTTTTTTTTTTTGCAGTTTTTGGCCGGGGCTGGGTTTGAACTTGCCACCTCCAGCATACAGGGCCGGTGCTCTACTCCTTTGAGCCATAGGTGCTGCCCCACAGAACTTTTTAGTAATGGTAGTGCTCTCCTCTTTTTTTTTTTTTTTTTTTTTTGAGATAGAGTTTCACTCTGTTGCCCTGGGTAGATTACCATGGCATCATCATAGTTCACAGCAATCTCAAACTCTTGGGCTTGAACAATCCTCTTGCCTCAGCATCCCAAATAACTAGGACTACATGCATGCACCACGATGCCTGGCTAGGTATTCCATCTTTAGGAGAGTTGGGGTCTATCTAGCTCTTGCTCAGGCTAGTTTTGAACTCCTGAACTCAAGCAATCCACCTGCCTTGGCCTCCCAGAGTGCTAGGATTACAAGTGTGAGCCACCGCACCCAGCCTTCCTTAATTTCTTGAGTATTTTTCAAGGGAGTGTCATTTGAGCTGTCTTGGGCAATATGGTGGAGGTGCATACGTACAGGCTACATATGAGAAATGAATTTCAGCAATCTTAAAAAAAATCTGGCAGGGCAGCGTCCATAGCTCAGTGGATAGGGCCCCGGCCACATACACCGAGGCTGGCAGGTTTGAACCCAGCCTGGGCCAGCTGAAACAACAATGACAACTGCAACAAAAAAATAGCTATAGTCCCAGTTACTAGGGAGGCTGAGGCAAGAGAATAAGCCCAGCAGTTTGAGGTTTCTGTGAGCTGTGACACCACAGCACTCTACTGAGGATGACATCATAGTGAGACTCTGTCTCAAAAAAAAAAAAAAAAATCTGGCAATCTTGAAAGCCTTTAGATTTCTTCCTGTACAGTATCCTGAGAAAATGCCAGAATGTCAATCTCAGTGAATGTTAGGCCATTTTTTTAGTCAAGCTTTCATATAATCTATGAGATAAATTAAAACATATGTACACTAAAAGACTTACACATAGGGCAGCACCTGTGGCTCAGTGGGTAGGGTGTCAGCCCCATATACCGAGGGTGGCAGGTTTGAACCTGCCCCAGCCTAACTGCAACAAAAAATAGCTGGGTGTTGTGTTGGGCACCTGTAGTCCCAGCTACTCAGGAGGCTGAGGCAAGAGAATTGTCTAAGCCCAGGAGTTGGAGGTTGCTGTGAGCTGTGATGCCAAGGCACCCTGCCAAGGCACCCTACCAAGGTTGATGGAGTGAGATTCTGTCTCCTAAAAAAAAAAAGACTTAGACTAAGACTTGAATGTTCTTAGCAACTTCATTCATAATAACTCCAAATTGGAAACAACTCAATATTCATTGACTTGTGAATAGATTAAAAAAAAATTGTGACCCCCCCCTTCCCTGTCCCCACCTTCTGTGGCTGCTATCCTTCCTCTTTAGTGCCATATTGGATTCAGGACTTATCTGTGAAGCTTGCAGTCTCTGAGCTACATCCAGGACATGAAGCACAAGGGTTTGCTGTTCTTAAATTTCATCCCAATCTAACTAGAATTTCCAAGAATGTCTATAATGTTGCCCTCAACCTCCAACCCTGACTAGGGCTCAAGGATGGGGGATCAGGCACCAACCCTGATTTAGGGACCCAGACAACTTTTAAGCTTTAGTCACGCCCACTTCAACCTCTTTCTCCTATCAGCTGGTCACAATTTCCTAGGGATAGAAAAACTGCTTTGATGTCATATTTTACATTCTTCTTTACTCTATGACTTGCCATTCTTCCTCAAGAGCCCAGCAGTTTCAATTTAAAGTCTAGGCTCTCAGAATTCTTGTCTCAGCTACTGATTAGAAATATCACTCAGAAACCCAATGAACTTCTTTATTCTAGAGACTCTATTTACCTTCCCTCTGAAGGTATTATTAAAATATGCTATTCTAGCATATGATTATTAAATTTAAAGACACTTGAAAAACAATAGATTCAAGATCACTTTGACCTTCATGCTGTTTCTTCAAAGCAGGAGATGAAATTCCCATGTGAAAGAAAGACACTCTGTCTGTACTAAAAGGAAAGGCAACACCTTTATCTTTAAGGATGAGAAATTGAGACCAAGAGAATACCGTATAAGGCTTGTTAGAATCACTCTTCTCTTTTAAGTCTCCACACATAATTTAGCCACATTTTCACAGTTTACTATTCTTTGCCTAATCCTATATAGAAGTAGCTGATACTAACTGCTCCTTTGAGTCTTCATTTCCCTTTGAGGGCTCCTGCGCCATCTAAAACTTATAAATAAATTTGTATGCTTTTCTCCTATTATTCTACCTTATGTCAGTTTAATTCTCAGACCCAGGACGGAAGTGGATTTTTTTTTTTGAGACAGAGTCTCACTTTATCGCCCTTAGTAGAGTGCTGTGGCGTCACAGCTCACAGCAACCTCCAACTCCTAGGCTTAGGTGATTCTCTTGCCTCAGCTTCCTGAGTAGCTGTGACTACAGGCGCCTGCCACAACGCCTGGCTATTTTTGGTTGCAGTCTGGCTGGGGCCAGGTTTGAACCCACCACCCTCAGGATACGGGGCCAGCGCCCTATGCACTGAGCCACAGGTGCCTCCTGGATGTAGGTGAATATTTTTCTGCCCTTACACTTCTAAGATCAGCACATAACTACTGTTTGAATGATGGCAAGAAAACTAAAGAGCACAAACAAACCTCTAAATCCCTCTAATTCCCCTAAATACAGTTGAACCTTTAAAGTTGACTGCCTCCCGACATTGACCACCTCCTTTAGTTGACCTAATTTTCATAGCCTGGACATGCATCTCATGTACATATCAGTACAGTAGGCCTACTTCCTTATCTTGACCACTTCTGTCAAGTTGACCAGTTTGTTACCGTCCCTTGTGTGGTCAACTTACAGAAGTTCTACGGTATTATCCCACTATGTTTGATATGGCATATGAGTTGGTGTTAAATTGGCCAACAGAGACCAGTGCCCTTCAGGCATTTACCAGGGAGTAAGATTTGGATGCCCATGTCACCCAGTAGTCATTATAATCTCTGTTAAAAGAAGGATTGCCTGAAAGACACATAGATATTTCAGATTTTATAAAATCTATTCCTGACATTAGCCAAATCAGTAGGAACCTATACTGCAATGTATTGTTGTTGTTGTTGTTGTTTTTTGCAGTTTTTGGCCAGGGCTGGATTTGAACCCGCCACCTCTGGCATATGGGGCTGGCGCCCTACTCCTTTGAGCCACAGGTGCTGCCCCAATATTTTGGTTTCTTTAAGAATTGCCTTTGCTGAATTGCTGTCCAGTGCGCCATCATTTGCCTACAGTGAAGGTGGTTATAGGAAACTGCCCTAAAAAGGTCATTGTTTCACTTATTCCAGGTCCATCAGAAAGGATGTTCACTTCATCACATAGGGCCCCTTTAATGAGTTCCTCCAGGAGAAACTGCTGACTATAATCTGAACCTCAAATTTGTATACTTAGCACCAGTTTGTAATTATCTTATAAAGTTTGTGGAAAGTATGTTTTGTCACGTTTCCCCTTTCACATTCACAGCTAGGAAGCTTAGATCCAAACTTGTAATCAACCTATAATATTTAGGTCATTATGGCAGCATTTTTGAGAAAAGGCAGCATTTTTGGGAAAAGGCAGGTCCTTGCCCAATAAAGCGTCATTAAAGCCTGAACGTGGTCTCTTGATAACACAAGAGATGGAGAAACTGGCCCAAACTAGCTAGAACGTAAATGGCCACCAAAAAATCATGTCACTCTTGCTGATGCTGGTCTCAAAATCCTGAGTTCAAGCAATCCACCTGCCTCAGCCTCCCAGAACGCTAGGATTACAGGCATGAGCCACTGCGCCTGCCAGCTTTTTGTCTTTTGGTTTTGCAATCACCTCATGCTTATTATACCCTATTACACCGATCTTAATAATGTATTAGCGTAGTAAAAGAAACTCCTATGGGGCCAGGCAGTTTACAAATGCCGTGGCAATGTCTTGCAGTGTGGTCTGCAAACAGGTGCCAGACTCTCATGAGAAAGGTACAACCATTGAGAATAGCATCTAGACAGTTTTATAGCCATTTGAGGAAGTAATTGATTACTTTGAATCTGAGCATTTAAAAACTGAACTGTATTTTGCATGTTCTTTTTTCCTCCTAGTAATCCATTTTCATTTTCATTCAGTCCACAACAGATTGAAAATTTGAAACATCACCATCAATAACAGCCTAAAACTAGTCTTTCATCACAAATAGTTTGAGAAGTAACTGGTTAAGGGTCCGAACCCACCTTCCCATGGTCACAATGTAGGAAGAGTTCAGCAAACATCTGCCTCTGCATGTCGGATTTTACGAACTCCCGGAATTCATCTGCATAGAGGCAAAGGTGCTTAAGGAGTTTCTCGAACATTTCATTTTTAAAGTCTGCAATATGCGAAGTGATGTACTGCAGGAAAAAGAAAAAGAGAGAGAGGGTAAACGATTGACTTAGAGTCTTGCTCTTAATTGGCTTGGATTTTCCCAAGGATTCAGAAATACTGGCTGCAAAATGTTTCCATATCATTTGCTTATCACTCAGATGAAGTGGTTTCATGTTGGTGCTGCTCGATAGGCTGTGATGCAGAGAGGTAACCAATGGGAATAGATATTTTTGGAAAAATTTCCGTCTAGATCACATCAGCATTATATTATGTGGAGGGCAGACTTTGGTCACAGAATGAAATAGCAGCACTGCTGATAAAATGGTGCTTGTAAATTGAAAGTTTTAAACATCAAATATAGTTTTTCTACTGGCATATGGAATATAAGAACATGTGTGTTCCAAGACAGGTTTACATTTAATTATTGGCGTGTAAGAGATGGGGATCCTGGGTGGCTTTTTGTCTTTTGTTTGTTTATAGTCTCACTCTGTATCCTGGGTAGAGTGATGTGGTGTCATACTTCCCAGCAACCTCAAACTCCTGGGCTCAACAATCCTCTGGCTGGCCTCAGCCTCCCAAGTAGCTGGGACCACAGATGCCTATCACAATGCCCAGATAGTTTTTTCTATTTGTAGTAGAGACAGTCTCACTCTTGCTCAGGCTGGTATTGAAATCCTGACTTCAAGCAACCAATCCATCTGCCTCAGCCTCCCAGAGTGCTAGGATTATAAGCATGAGCCACTATGCCTCGCAGCTTTTTGACTTTTGGTATTGCAATAAGGCATATTTTACCAGTGGGTTTTTTTTTCTTGTTATTGTTGTTGTTGTTTTGGAAAGTGTAGGGGCTAAAACATGTATAATATTAGGCCATTTATCTTAATTCCTGTTGAATAGATTTCCAGAAGTGAGAATGCTAGCTTAGAAGGCAATTGTTTCTATGTTTTTTGTGGGGTTGACATGCTGCTCATAAGTTTTTGCACTCCCACCACTAATGTATGAGTGGCTATTTCCCCTTAGTCTCACCATCAATGTGTATTGATGTCTGGATTTTTGATAGGCTGAGAATAAATTATATTCTTCTTTTAATTAATTTATTTTTTTAAATGGGACAGGGTCTCACTATAGTGTCAGGCTGGTCTTGAACACCTGGGCTCAAATGATCCTCTTGCCTCAGCCTCCCAAGTAGCTGGAACTACAGGTGCCTGCTACTGTGCCCAGCTACAAATTACTTTCTTGATCTATACCTCATTATAAGAAATAGAAAGTATCCAGTGACAGAGAGAAATGATTGAGCACTGCCCAAGTTTTTGAGTGGATGTGTTAGCCCAGCTCACAGTCAGTAATTTCCTCCCCTCCTCACAGCGCAGAGGTAGCCAAATTTATATTGCATGATCCCACTTCCCTCGCCATCAATGACTGGATCAGGGGAGAACACTTAACCTAACTAAGGTCATCAGATTCTCTCTATAGGAATTGGGGGTTAGAACTGAGGCGTGGCCAGTGAGCTTTGAGTGGCTCTGGACTTGTGATGTGTGGAGGAGGCAAAACTTCCCCTCTGCCATCTTAGAGTCTTTAGCTGGGCCTGAGAATTAAATTATGCAAAATCAATTTACCCGAGAAAACCAAACAAATTTAATGTAAGTTTCATGTGACATGGGAACCCTCATAAGGAAATGAAGACCCAAAGAAGTGGCAAAATTGACATGGTTAGTTTGAACAAAGAGAGATAATTGTGGAAAAGTAACTAAATTACATAGGGAGGGTAAAGGGAAGATAAAAGATAAGAATTATTTTAACGAGGTCTGTTTGTACAGAATTTTCTTGTCTAAGATTTCCAGCTACAGGATGTTTCCTTTCTCTTGGTAGAGAGAGGGCATCTTTCTTAGAGATTTTAATCCCTTATTTTCAGGAAGGAAAGGAGAGAATAAAGTGCTCTTCTTGTATCTGTGGTTTTTCTAGATCCTTTAGCTCAAAATAATCCTTATACCAAAATAGCATATTTTAAGTCCGTATATTCTGCCACCCTTTGAATGTAAATTTGAGAGTTGTCAGACAGCCAGATTGCTCCATGTAAACCAAGGCTGCAGAGGAAGTCTGTCCACAGAACAAAGTCTGGAAGCTTTCAAGGTCCCTATTCTAGTCCCTTCCTAAAGTCCTTGGATTATGCATATTTCATTTTCAGCTATATTAGTTCAGGTTGGTTTCTGGTTCTTATAATCAACATGTTTCAGTAATTTGCCACTAAAGAACCGTAATTTGTTTAAAATGCAACATTGTTTCTGGCATAGTTCCCTGATGCATACTTTCTCAAGGTGATACCTCATTTCCTCATTGTCATCTAGGCAAACTTAGAATATGTTCTTAAAAGACATGTTCAGCTTGAATCCATACTAATGAGTCATAAACCATTATTCACCTGGCTTAAAGATCAAAAGAGGAAAATTTACAGTGGAGCAAAAAAACACTTTTCTAAATAATTGGTTCCCTTAGTTGTCATTATTCTTTTTTGTGTGTGAGACAAGAGTCTCACTATGTTGCCCTCGGTAGAGTGCCATGGCATCACAGCAACCTCAAACTCTTGGGCTGAGGTGATTCCCCTATCCCAAGTAGCTGGGACCACAGATGCCCGGCAATTTTTTGTTGCAGTTGTCATTGTTGTCTTAGCTGGCCCGGGCCGGGCTTGAACTCACCTACCTTGGTGTATGTGGCCAGCGCTATAACCACTGTGCTATGGGTGCTGAGCCAATTATTCTTGAAAAATAAATGAGCACAGTTCTTTCTGAAGCCTGTCTAAGCTCAAATTCCAGTCTCTATATTCCTTCATTTGTGAAATAGGTATCATAGTAGTGGAATTTCTCTGGGTCATTGTGAGGGTCTTCTATACGACCCACTCAAACATACATAGTTCGGGTATTTCAGGCAATAAGTTCTCTATAGCCATTGCTCTTGTCTACTCTAGAGGCAGATAAGCAACTGGCCAAGAAAGTTTTCTTCATTGAATAAAACAGTCCTCTAGCTGACATACAACTTTCAAGGGAAAATCCAGTGAGATCAGTGATTCACAGAGTGTGATCTCTAGACCAACAATATCAGCATCACCTGAGAACTTGACAGAAAGGCAAATTGAGCCCCATCCCAGATTTAGTGAATCAGAAAATCTGCATGGCCAGCAATTTGTGGTTTAACAAGCCCCTCAGATGATCCTGATGCTCATTTAAGTTTGAGAATAACTGAACTAGATTACCTGGGGTAACTGGTCCTAATTAGTCCAGTACCTTAAGATCCTGTTGTTTGGTCCTTACTGATTTTTCACTTGAGTAGTATTATTCGAAATTACTCATGTGATAGAATTATTGAATAAGTGACATTTCAGCAATATGATGACTCAATCTCCAAAGCTAAAAAAAGAAATCACTGGTTTATGAGAATCATCCTATTTTATATTACGCTGGGAATTCAAAACCACAAGTTTTCTGGCTACAGAAATGCTATTGAATCAAGAATTAGTTAAAGGCCAGGTACGGTGGCTCACACCTATAATCCTAGCACTCTGGGAGGCTGAGGCAGGTGGATTGCTTGAGCTCAGGAGTTCAAGACCAGCCTAAGGTGTGAGACCCTCCCCATCTCTAAAAATAGCTGTGTGTTGTAGTTGGCACCTGTAGTCCCAGTTACTCGGGAGGCTGAGGCAAAAGGGTCACTGGAGCCCAGGAATTTGAGGTTGCTGTGAGTTATGATGCCATAGCACTCTACCAAGGGTAACAAAGTGAGACTCTGTCTCAAAAAAAAAAAAAAAAGAAAGAAAGAATTAGTTAAAACCTCTCTCTGAGAGACACATCAACATTCTGGATTTCTAGTCTATGGGTTTTCTAAATTAGCATATTCTGATTGTAGGCTGGGTGGCATAAAGACTAACAGTTGCCAATATCAACTACAAATCAAATGCCAAAGAGAACGATTATTGAAGTTTGCCAGTGTCTCTCATAAAAGCAGAAAAGAGTGAGAATACATGGGAGGCTTTGGGCTTTCATACCCTTCCAAGGAATGAATCAAATTGATTGCTTGGATTAATTTAAGAATATAATTACTACTCCTCTAGTTTAATAGCTCTGTGAGTTATTAAACCTTCTAACTATAGCTAATCACATTATCTCTATATGCTAGGTCCAACTGTAATGAATTCTGGGCTTTACCTTTCTAACTTAATGCTGAGAATGTGGAAATTGTCACCTTTAATAGAGTGGCAGCTACTGTTAGGTTCTATGGCTCTGGACCATTGGGGTTCATACTTATTTGTAATTGCAGACACACTAGAGAGTTGACGAAGCAGGTGATATAGGAGTAATAGGAAGAAAACTATGTTTGGAAACTCTCTTAGCTATTAACTTCCCAATTGTATTTGTAAGTCCCGATAGTTTATAAGAAGTCTGCAAACAAGAGTCCAGAATGTTGAAGTAAACAGATATTTGCTACAGTGTCTATTATAGTGTGTTCATATAGCCTTTGGGAAGAAAATTAGCTTTCTAGTTTCAGGAAGAAAATTTTTAAGAAAAATCAGTGCTAATTATATGTGGACAGTCCCCAGCCTATGGTAGTTCAACTTAATGAATTGTTGCCTTTATGATGACACAAAAGCAATATATATGTTCAGTAGAAACTCTCCTCCCTCCCTCCCTTCCTTTTTTTTTTTTTTTTTTTTTTTTGAGTGTCTTACTTTGTTGCCCTGGGTAGAGTACCAGGGTGTCATAGCTCACAGCAACCTCAAACTCTTGGGCTTGAGCTATCCTTTTGCCTCATTTTTTCTAGTTTTCTTTTTAGTAGGGGTCTCACTCTTGCTCAGGCTAGTCTTGAACCCCCCAACACAAGCAATCCATCTGCCTTGGCCTCCCAGAGTGCTAGGATTATAGACGTGAGCCATCACGCCCAGCCCCCAAAACTGTACCTTCAATACCCATACAACCATTCTGTTTTTCATTTTCAGTATAGCTTTAGACAATTTTGCCCAGCTGCAGGCTGTGTGAGGCTAAACTATGATGTTTGGTAGGCTAAGTGTATTAAATGCATGTTCAATTTATGATATTTTCAACTTAGTTTATCCGTATGCAACCCCTATCGTTAGTTGAGTGTATGTACTTGACAAAGGATCAGCTACCTCTTCTGATTTTTTAAAACTTTGCTTAACAAATGAGTTGAACACAGGCCTCATTTAATATTCAGATTTTTAAAAATGGCTCCTGCCTCAGGGTTTGGCCTTGTGGTCTGGCTCTCTGGGTTTCTCTCCCTTTCTCTTAGAAACTTGGCTCTTGGCTGGGTGCAGTGGCTCATGCCTGTAATCCTAGCACTCTGGAGGCCTAGGCAGGTGGATTGCCTGAGTTCATGAGTTTGAGACCAGCTTGAGCCAGAGCAAAACCTTGTCTCTAAAAAGAAAATAGCTGGGCATTGTGGCAAGCATCTGTAGTCCCAGCTACTTGGGAGGCTGAGGCAAGAGAGTCGCCTAAGCCCAAGAGTTTAAGGTTGCTGCAAGCTGTGACCCCATAGTACTTTACAGAGGATGACAAAGTGAGACTCTGTCTCAAAAAAGAAAGAAAGAAAAAAAGAAACTGGGGTGAGGCACTCTTTTACAAATGGAACTTTACCCTGGAAGTGAGAACAATGTAACCTAAATATTGTACCCTCATATTGATTTGACTAAAGTTAAAAAAAAAAAAAAAAGAAAAGAAACTTTGCTCTTCCTTCAACTGCCCCGGGGGGCCTCCCTGCCTGCCACACAGCACAACACCTTGGCACTGTGGTCCTCACCCCACTTATTCTTTTCATTGGATTGTGAGGCTTCCTTCTCTCCCTTCTGTGGCTTTGCTCACTGCTGTTCCCCCAGGCCCAGCATAAGCCCTGACACATACAAAGTGCTCAGTGAACACAAACATTGAATGAAAAAAAAAATGGCACAATAAACCCAGAATTTTGTCCCTGCTGGTGAATGTTAAGTAATGTAATGTGTTATATCCCCACAAAATTCATATGTTGATGGCCAAACCTCCAGTACCTTAGAATGTGACTATATTTAGAAATAGGGTCTTTAAAAGGTAGTTAAAATAAAATGAGGTCTCTAGGGTGGGCTGTAATCTTACTAGTGCCCTTATGAGGAGAGGATATTTTGACACAGATGTGTACAGAGAGAAGACTCTGAAAACTCAGGGATAAAATGGCCATCTACAAGCCAAAGAGAGAGGCCCTCAGAAGGAACCAACCATGCCAACCTCTTGTTTTAGATTTCTAGCCTCCAGAACTGTAAAAAATTAAATTTCTGTTGTTTAAATCTCCCTGCCATTCAATATGGTAACACTAGAAAACTAATATAGGCAATAAGGAACTTCCAATAAAGCAGTTCCTTGACTTATATATTTCTTGCAGTTGAAGGCCACATGGGAAGAGTCACATCAAATTGGAGGATAGTTCACTTATCCCCTCTCATTCCTCTGGCTTAGAATTCTCTCATTTCTCCCCAAGGTGTTCTCATACATTCTCAGGACATATTGTTGCTCTGCCTCCCCAAAGCTGTTACTCTTCTTTTTTCTCTTTCCGTGCCACAGCTCCAGTACATGAAAAATAAAATGAGTGTGGCTCAGTGCCCATAGCACAGTGGTTACAGCACCAGCCACATACACCGAGGCTGGTGGGTTTGAACCCAGCCTGGGCCAGCTGAGCAGAAGTGACAACTGCAACAGAAAAATAGCCGGCGATTGTGGTGGGCACCTGTAACCCCAGCTTCTTGGAAGGCTAAGGCAAGAGAATTGCTTAAGCCCAAGAGTTTGAGGTTGCTGTGAGTTGTGACAACACAGCACTCTACTGAGGGTGACATAGTGAGACTCTTTCTCAAAAAAAAAAATAAAATAAGTGAAACAAAACAAAAAATATTTAAGATATAGATAGGTAGGTAGATAGATAGAGACAGAATATAAAGCTATTTAGACAAGTGTCCTTGTAGGAAAAATGCAGATCCTGATTTAGTAGAATATATTAAGTGAGAAGACATAATCTCTGGATATAATTGATGAAACCCCTCTCTTTAAAATTTAAACTTGGAGCCCCATTAGTTTGAAGGCCTCACAGATTGTATAAAACAATCCCGTAAGGAAATGACCATCTCAGAGTGGACTACCATTGAGTAGGAACACAGTGAATCTCAAAAAAGAGAATCCAGGCAGAGGCAGGATTATTTACTCCTAGGCAAGGGATATAACAGTTCTTCAGTGTGGCAGAATCAAAAGTTAATATCTGGGGTCAGGCATGGTGGTTCATGCTTATAATTCTAGCACTTTGGGAGGTCAAGGTGAATGAATTGCTTGAGGTCAGGTGTTTAAGACCTGGGACATCGTAGCGAGACTCTGTTCCTACAAAAAATAGAAAAATTAGCCAGGTGTAGTGGCAGCTGCTTGCAGTCTCAGCTACACTGGGAGGCTCAGTCAGGAGTCGGAGCTTGCAGTGAGCTGTTATCATGCTACTGCACTCCAGGCTCAGTGACAGAACAAGACTTTGCCTCCAAAAAAAATCTCCTTTTCTAAATAAGTAAATATGTGAACTTCACTATATAGTATTTGCAGTTTTTGCATATAATTATTGTTACACCGATTATATGATTCAGGAGTTAGCCTCAGATTGCTTGCAGCCCAGGCCTACTGAAACATGCTTCTGAGAAACTGACTTTCACTTTCTACAGTCTTACCATAAACAGGAATTCTTTTCACTTGTTGCAGGTAAGCAGGTAGATGTGTAGCTAGAGTCTCTACAACAATCAGATGGCCAATAAAGTCAGGAAAGGATGTAAGTAAACAAACTAAATTCCTCTTTGAGAGTAACCAAATGCCTCACCGTGCCTGGTCTCAACACTGAAAGTCCCATGTTCTAGAAAATGCCTGAGTCCCAGATAAGCCAGGATGATTTGATGCCCTATACCTGCCAACAGTATAATCCCTGTAGGGAACTCTGGTGAACCTCTGTTTGGAGTGTGCTGTGTTGTTTCCTGCTTTAGATAACAAACTATCTCTGTAAGTATTGGCATCCTTTGCCAAAAAAGAAACTATAAATGTTAGCTGTATCTGCAGTATCTTTACATCACCTTTTTTTTGATAACCACATATAGTAAACTATATTTAGAGTTCATATTCCACGGAATACAGCCCAAGGAGTTCAAAATATTTCACCCCCAAATATGCCACTTTTCTATAAGAATTATTTTGAGCTAAAAATGCCTTTTTTTTTTTTTTGAGGCAGAGCCTCAAGTTATCCCCCTGGGTAGAGTGCTGTGACATCACAGCTCACAGCAACCTCCAACTTGTGGGCTCAAGAGGCTCCTGCCTCTGCCTCCAAAGTAGCTGGGACCACAGGTGCCCACCACAACACCTGGCTATTTTTTGGTTGCAGCCATCATTGTTGTTCGGCGGGCCTGGGCTGGATTTGAACCCACCACCTTAGGTGTATGTGGCTGGTGCCTTAGCCACTTGAGCCACAGGTGCCGAGCCACTTTTTTTTTTTTGAGACAGAGTCTCATCTGTTGCCCTGGGTAGAGTACTCTGGTGTCATAGCTCACAGCAACCTCAAACTCTTGGGCTCAAGTGATCTTGTCTCAGCCTTCCAAGTAGCTGGGCCTATGGGAACCTGCCACAATGTCCATCTAGTTTTTCTATTTTGAGTAGAGACAGGGTCTCAACTCTTGCTCAGGCTGAGCTCAGGTGATCCACCCAATTCTGCCTCCCAGAGTGCTAGGATTACAAGTATAAACCACCATGTTCTCCCTCCTAAAAATGTTTAAAAAACAGTAGGCTGTGCATGGAGGCTCACACCTATAATCCTAGCACTCTGGGAGCCCAGATGGGTGGATAGCTTGAGCTCACGGTAGAGACCAGCTTGATTAAAAAGTATAAAACTATAAATAGAAAAACTGAGGCAAGAGGATCACTTGAGGCCAAGAGTTGAAGGTTGCTGTGAGCTATGACACCACAGCACTCTACCTAGGGTGATAGCTTGAGACTCTGTCTAAAAAAAAAACCCGCAGCTACAAGATCACTTTGATCTTGCATTTCTTGTTTCTTTTTCTTTCTTTCTTCTTCTTTTTTTTTGTAGAGACAGAGTCTCACTTTATTGCCCTTGGTAGAATGCCATGGTGTCACAGCTCACAGCAACCTCCAACTCCTGGGTCTAGGTGATTCTCCTGCCTCAGCCTCCTGAGCAGCTGGGACCACAGGCGTCTGCCACAACACCCAGCCATTTTCCTGTTGCAATTTGGCTGGGTCAGGTTTGAACCAGCACCTCACTCACTGAGCCACAGGTGCTGCCCCCCATTTTTTTTTTTTTTATGAGACAGGGTCCTGCTTTGCTGCCTGGGCTAGACTTCAGTGATGTCATCATAGCTCATTGCAGCCTCAAACTCCTAGCCTCCCAAGTAGGGGGGACTACTGGTGTGCACCACCATGCCTGGCTAATTATTGTTGTTACTATTTTGTAGAGATAGGGGTCTCACTCTTGCTCAGGCTGGTCTTGAACTCCTGACCTCAAGCCATGCTCCCACCTCAGCCTCCTAAAGTGCTAGGATTACAGAGGTGAGCCACCATGCCTGGCCCTTCCTTCTATTCTTTATTTTTTTATTTTTATTTTTGAGACAGAGCCTCAAGCTGTCCCCCCGGGTAGAGTGCCGTGGCATTATAGCTCACAGCAACCTCCAACTCCTGGGCTCAAGTGAGTCTCTTGCCTCCGCCTCCCAAGTAGCTGGGACCACAGGAGCCCGCCACAACGCCCGGCCATTTTTTGGTTGCAGCCGTCATTGTTGTCTGGCGGGTCCGGGTTGGGGATTGGAACCTGCCACCTTAGGTGTATGTGGCTGGTGCCCTAGCTGGTTGAGCCACAGGCGCCGAGCCCCTTCTATTCTTTAAAAACGAAACATGAAGTTCCTTTGAGAAAGATGATGTCCCTATACTAAAAGGAAAGTAATATTCTTATCATCAAGGATAGGACATTGAGACCAAGGGAATTCTGTACAGACCTTGTTTAAACAATTTTTATCCTCCAGCTTTCCCATGTAATTTAGTTGCTTTTTTACAAATTACTATTCTTTGCCCAATTCAGTATATAAGAGGTCATCTCTGTCTCTAGGTCTTCATTTCCTTATGAAGTCTCCTGTGTTTTATAAAAGTTCTATTTGTCCTTCTCAGGTCGAATTAATTCTCAGGTCCAGTAAGGGATAAAACTAGAAAGGTAGAAGTAGTATTTTGCCTCCCCTAGCACTCATTCATTCTCAATATAATCACGAGATAAATAACATATAAATATTTGTTACTGATAACTGGGAATGGTGAACATAGTGACAATATGAATCAAGATCCTCATGCCTAGCCTGAGCAAAGCTGATAAGCAGGCCACGCAGTGAATAGCCCTTTATGTAATAGTCTTTGTCTGAGAAAGCAACACTTTGTGTTCCTTTGGAGGTGAGAGTTTAGGAGACTGACTGAAACCACATCAGGGCCAGGATGTAACCCAGCACAGAGCCAACTGATAAAATCAGAACTAGAAGTGTGTGGATCTCTGGAGCCCTAAGAAGGAAGAGGAGCATTTGCATTAATAATAGGTCATCTTCCCTCTTGGAGTCTTTGCATGCTCTCCTCTGCCCTAGGCCATCATATTCCTCGCTCCATGAACCTTTGTCATGACAGGGGTTTTATATGTAGTTAGCATCAATGGCTTAGAGATAAGCAAGTTCCTTTCCCTTGTACATGGTGATGCCCTGTTCTTCAGTTAGCATTTTTCAGCACAGAAATAGAAACTCTTACTAAGAACTCAATAGCACAAAGCACATAGACAATAAGGACCTTGGCCACTATATAAACAACTGCTTCTATTTGGAAAATGGATTCCAAGTTCCAAACAAGTGACTTACAGAAACTTTCATGGGGGGGGGCACGTAACCATTCATGGGACTTTTATTTTAAAAAATCAAGGGCACCTTAACAATTCAATATAAGATTTGTCTTAAAATGCCCCAAGAAAAATTTAGACATACTTATCTCTCTTTTAGACTCTTCTTAAAGCAGATTATTAGGAGAGAGTCTTTATCAAAACATGGGGAATTTACTGAGCTCAAAAATTCCAGGAAATACAAAAGAACCTTCCTATTTAAAAAGTTAACTGAATTTTTGATAATCATATTAATGATATTTGAAGTACATACTTGAAAACATAAATAACTAAAAAGTTAACTAGAATGTTTGATAATCACATTAATGATATTTGGATAAAACATACATACTTGGAATGGTTTTCTTTTGTTGATAAACAAATTAACCAACCAGATAATAAAATGAAAGGGTAAAGCCTGTGTAGGATTGAAATCTGGGAGTTTCAAGGAGGATTTGCCAGCCAGGCACAGGGGCTCATGCCTATAATCCTGGCACTCTGGGAGACTGAGGAGGGTGGATTGCCTGAGCTCACAGGTTCAAGACCAGCCTGAGCAAGAGCAAGACCCCCATCTCTAACAATAGCCAGGTGTTGTGGTTGGTGCCTGTAGTCCCAGGTAGTTGGGAGGCTGAGGCAAGACAGTCACTTGTACCCAGGGGTTTGAGTTGCTGTGAGCTATGACATCACAGCGCCCTACAGAGGGTGTGAAAGTGAGATGGTCTCAAAAAAAAAAAAAAAGAAAAGAAAGATCCACCAATCAGTACCTGTTTACTCCTGGACTGAACACAAGACAGTTACTTTTTCTAATGGGTGGCCACTGAAATCTAAGGGTTAAGACTTCTACATGGTATTTCTTTTCAAACTTGTAGAGGGAGCACAATATCTATTTCCATAACTCAGCACCAGTGTTAAAAGTAATACAAATAGGGCTGGGTGTGGGGGTTCATGCATTTCATGCCAGCAATTTGAGGGCAGAGATAAGAGGAACACTTGATGTCAGAAGTTCAAGACCAGCCCAAAGGACATAATGGGACCCTCTTTTTACAAAATAAAAAAAAAAAAGTAAAAAATCAGCTAGGCATGGTGGGAAACCTGTAGTCTCAGCTACTCAGCAGGCTGGATCCCTTGAATCCTGGTGATTCAAGGCTAAAGTGAACTATAATCGCACCACTGTACTCCAGCCTTGACAACAGAGCAAGACTGTATTTAAAATAAAATAAAATAAAATAAAATAAAAATAATACAAATGGTAAGTTTTGTTTCTTAGAATGAGTTGTCTTTGGGGAATCAAAGTATTCTGAGAATTTAATACAAATTTGATCTGCTCCTAAAACAAATTTCTGAATACTTGACTTATAAAACAAAACAAAACAGAAAATTCCAAATAAACCAGTACATGCTACATTTTAAACTGTTTCTGACATTGTTTAAACTAAAGCATTGTTCTTAAGGTTCCTGTTGTAGTGAGGAAACAAGTTATGGCAGGCAAAAGAAATCTAAAACTCATAACCACCAGATGAGTTTCCTACATGAAACCTGCTGTATTGAAATCTCATTTTCTTTTGCTATGCATTCCTCAGCAGCAATGAATATAATAGTTTGTAATGTTTGCACTTGTCCATTGCTTTGTGATTTTGTGTGTGTTGCTTATATTTTGATTCTCCCCTTTGCAGATCCTACCACGGTCCCATCCAGTGTGTGTGCATATGCAACACCCACCCCCCAACAGAGGGGCACAAATTCCTGTATATGCCTCCAGACACATTCCCACACAAGAGTGCATTGCTGTAATGAGTAAATAGTCAACATATACTTAATAACTAAGAGACGAGAAGTAAACATCCTAAAATAGTTACTCTGGGTTTTCATTTACTACAGATGAAAGGTGAGAGATGGATCACAGTCAATAAAGACATCATAACCTAAGGAGACAGAGCTGTCCTCAAATGAGGTCTGACAATTAAGCTACCGAACTCGTCTTGGAAAAAGTGCTTTGAAGGGATGATGCCACTAGGCGCTGGCATCAGTGCATAAGGGGAATACTTTGAAGGTGACTGTAGTGATATGCAGCAACGAGGTATTTTGTAATTTTCCTGGTATGTGTCTGTGAACTTAACTGTCTCATCCAGTCTCTCCATCTTGAAAACTAATTACATTGCTTATTACAAAGGATCAGAGAAGCAATTGTATGGTATAGCATCTCCACTAGGTGGCACTTATGTGTAATATCTTGTTGTTAAGCCCAACATTTATAATAGTTTTCTTCCAGTTTCACTGCTTGAGTGCTGATAATAGAGCCTTAAAGCAGATCTGTTTAAAAGCAAGTGCTCCAAATACTACTTCTAGGTCACAAAAGACGGTCCAATGATTTGATGATCATATCATTAACAATTTTCAATAAATAATTGCTATATAAGTAATACTTTCTTGGTTCTATCTGGGTAATAGCTCTTCTTCATCATGAAAGTGCTTGATTGTATGCTGTCTGAATATCAAAAAAAAAAAAAAGAAAGTGGGAAATACCAGGAAAACAAATATTAATATCCAAACCATCCATCAAAACAAAATTATGGATATAAAACAAATTACACATTTAAAGGAAAAATGATATAAGAGTGATTTATTCCTAATAAGACTTGTATAAACTCATTCACATCCTATCTAACACATTTGTAGATGGAATTCCAATGTAACTTTCCTCTCTCATTGCTCATCCTTTCCCAGTCACGTGCCTCACATACCAGTCAAAGACTATTTTTCTTACCATGTAGCAGTGTAGATAAATCATACTCTTTCAGTATTTTATCTTACATGTTATTCCCCTTCCTTCCTAGAAAGTCCTTCTTCCTTTTCTGCCCAGCTTCTTAAAACTCAGACTCAACTATACACACTGTGACATCTTAGCTTCCCTATTCTATTGGTGTTCTTTTGCTGACATGCTGAAATCTTCTAGTATAACCTTCATTACAATAATTTGCCTGTTTCTCTCCTCTGTCACACCTATAACACCAAAACTTGGTATACACATTAAAAAGTGGGTACTATGGAGTTCAAAACATTCAATTGCATTGGTTCAGAATCACATATTTTCAAGGTCAGGCTTAAGTCTGGTGTGGAGGATGAGAATCAATTGCCATCCCATGAAAGATGAATTCACATTATCTTGGGGTGTCTCCTTATGGGGTCTTACAGTGTATTTACGTTAAAAAAAAAAACAAATAGGGGCTTGGCGCCTGTGGCTCAAGCAGCTAAGGCGCCAGCCACATACACCTAAGGTGGCGGTTTCGAATCCAGCCCGGGCCTGCCAAACAACAATAATGGCTGCAACCAAAAAATAGCCGGGTGTTGTGGCGGGCGCCTGTGGTCCCAGCTACTTGGGAGGCTGAGGCAGGAGACTCGCTTGAGCCCAGGAGTTGGAGGTTGCTGTG
>CAUYTI010113266.1:0-12723 GCA_963575145.1 Galago senegalensis | reverse complement strand
TGCTTACACAGAAGGTAATAAGGTTTCCCTCATTTTTTTCTTTTTTTTGAGACAGGAGCCTCAAGCTGTCCCCCTGGGTAGAGTGCCATGGCATTTCAGCTCACAGCAACCTCCAACTCCTGGGCTCAAGCGAGTCTCCTGCCTCAGCCTCCCAAGTAGCTGGGACCACAGGTGCCCGCAACAATGCCTGGCTATTTTTTGGTTGCAGCCGTCATTGTTGTTTGGCGGGCCCAGGCTGGATTCAAACCCGCCACCTTGGGTGTACGTGCCTGGCGCCTTAGCCACTTGAGCCACAGGCGCCAAGCCGGTTTCCCTCATTTTTATCTTTTCAAAGCATACATGTACATTCATATATTAAATATCATTTTGACAAAACATTCAATGCCTGAATGACACACTATTAATTCCTTTCTATTTAAATGGCAGTTTTGGTTAGGGCAAAGTAACTACTAGTAACATACACACAGTACATCATTTATTGCTGAAATACAGCTCTTCAAGGTACAGCATGGCACATCCATAGCACCAAGATGCTCCCTTTGAAACTGAGCTGGCAATAGGGATACTCCTTTACCAACATCAATTAATAAAATCCAAGTAGAATGGATCACAAAATTTTGTGCCTGGATTGCAAAAATTTAATAAGCAAAGAAATCTGTCATATAAAAAATACTAGTTATATTTTTAAAGTGAAGCCTATGACTCTCATGTTTAATATATCAATGGAACGAATATCTGAGGGCTTCATTATCGTGCAATGGCAGTCTCAGCTTTGCCTTCTCTTTTCATTAGACATCAAAGAGAAACACAGAGTACAAGTTGCTCCAAAGTCAAAATAGAAATGCCAAACACATTTCACAAATAGGTGTAAAAAACAAAAACAAGATTCTACACATCCAAAGAACTTTTATGGTTATGTATTAAACGTCATGTTAATGGATCTATGGCAATTTTCATAAAGCCCTTTGAAAAGCACCACATAGCTCTGTGTAGTGTATGACTTTGTCCCCTAGAAAAAAATTAACCAATCTGAAAAGACTTTTAGATTACTTATCTGAAGAAAAAGGGAGAAAATAATGGTAACTAGTAATGTAAGCTAGACACTGGACAAAACTGAAAAGGCATTTATAGTCTGTCAAATATTATATTAAGTTAATATAACTAAGTTAAACATTTTATTATGAAAATTTAAAAAATCTCAGAAAAGAATACAATATGATTTTAAGTGAAAAGAAGTACAGATGATAATAATCACCTTTAAGAGAACGTGCCAATATAAATTCAGTAACCCCTGGGCGGGTTCAAAGGGGTAATTCATAATAAATATGGCTATGCAAGAATAACAGGGGCACATTACCTACATAAGTGATCTCAAGACAACGGATATAATATACAAAGCAGAAAATTCTTATTGGCTTGTTTTAATTTTAGTTTTTTAAAATCACTAACAAAAAAGTACATTGTCATTAAAGGGAAATTTCTGTCGAAGTAGAAATTTAAAAACTCCTGTTGTGTTAGTCTAACTTCCATCTTGGTTCTATGCAATAAAGCTGCGTTACTAGGTAAGTAATACTATAAATGAAGTCCTTTTGAACTTCCTTTAGGAAACTTACTGGCCTAGGTATATAACAGAGAGCTACATTTTTAATACAATGTGGAAGTCATAACAAAGTCCCAATAAATTTAATTGCTCAAGGTAATCCTTTCATATGGAATGAAATTACTACAAAATGGCATCATAGCCTTAAAGGAATATTTTAGATCACATGTTATTACCAAATTAGAAAAAATGGAGATTGAAATCACAGACATTAACATAAGAAAGCTATTTGTAAATGTGATTGTGCCATAAAGACATGGCCATAGCTAAAGATAAAGTGAGAACTACCAAGTTCACCAGTAAAAGTTACCTGAATTTTATCATAGATGAATGATATCATACTCATCATTTTTTTAAAACAAAAAGCTAACCAAATATCACAAATTCTTCTGTTCATAGATAAGAGGTAGTGCGTCCTCCGCCTGTACAGCCTGCTCCTGGTTATTCCCCACCTCTCCATGCCATGGCACTGGGGATACTGCCAGGCTCCACCCACCCTGCCCACCTGCAGCCCTTCCTGCATGGCAGGGCGCTGCTGCTCTAATTCTGAGAATATGATACCATTCACCTAAGGAACACCACATGTAGAAAAAGCTATTTCTACTCCCTAATATCCCCTAAATAATGATATGCCTATTGAAGAAATAAATCCATTTCACTTTTAAATGGATTTTAAATGGCATTTAGCAAAAAGTGGTATTTTTTTGGTTATGATCCACAAAAGCAAGCACTGCAATAGATCTAACTCGTAACTCAGTAAACGGGTTTGAGAGTGGACAGAAATGCTGCCTCTTCTCACCCACCATTTAAAGAGCCTGCTCTAACTTATAAATGCTTTTAATTAGACAATACATACCAGGCAAAGAAACTTACAAATCGTAACTCGTTGCAAAGTTTCATTATAGACATAACAAGGGGTACAGGAGTAGAAATACAGCCTTTTATATTTACAAACATTTAAAAGTCTCAAATAACTGACTAGGAAATACACATGAAGAGTAAGAAACTTTTTGACTTCATTGTTGTGTGGAGATTTTGTAAAGACAAAAAAACAAAGAAAAAGCAAGATAAAAACTATTAATATAGGTGTAATTTAACTAAAAGAAAGTTACGTAAACCAAGAAAGAGTATCATATACATATTCACCACATTTTAGAAAAATTATGGTTTGTGTTCATTAGATGAAAAGTCTCTTCAAAGGTGCTTTCTCTTCCTTAGTGAGTGAAAGAACCCCTTACCCCAAAGCCACAAAGTGAAATCTACCATCAAAGAATGCTAAAACTCGCTGCCTATTTATTAGGTATCTAGAGCTGCAGATTCATCCTGTTCCAGTTACAGGACACTCATTTGCAGCAAAGGCTACTTAGAGAAATTTCACACCTGCTGATGTGGGTCGGACTACATCTTCCTATAACTCGTTCCAGCATTCTTCCAACAGACGTGCATGCTGTTTCTCCTGGGAAACAGCACATGGAGTCCAAGCACTTGATACCTGCATTTGTTTCAGTAAGCTGGAGGGGTTGAAGCAGAAAAAAGGCTAGTTATTTATAGATATGGACTTCTAAAAGCATTAAAAAATTACACCAAGCACTTTAAAACGAAAAGTAATGTGTACCAATTTATATGTTTTTCTATAATACAGGAATATGTATAAAAGGCTCTAATTTACTAGAATAACATTTAAAAGCCTTGTGTCCTAAATGAGGTCTAGTAAAATTATATAAAAACAAGGAGCTGGACATTATTAAAATTTACAAAGACAGGCTTTTAATATTTTAATAACTTATTTTGGTCAAAATGATTTATGTCAACCACTCAGAAATTTAATAAATTCTAATTCTTCACATAGTTTACATTTAGGTGAAATACTTCTGCAATTTCACATAAAATGTCTAGCCATAGAGACAAGTAGAGTACTCAGAAGTAACAGCGGGCAGGACCTAACCCCAACCTTCACTAACACACACGTAACACAACAGTGACAGCCAATAGTAGCAAACGCTTTGTGTAGTGTTTACTACGTGCCAGGTTCTAAGCACTCTACATCATATATCCACTCTGTGATGGTTTTTGAAAAAAGCATCATTTACCTTAAAATAGTAAGTAAGTATTAACTATGTTAATTAAGTGGTAACTCTGCCCATAATCAGCTTATCCTGCTTTTTAGCAGTTAAACTGATGGCACATGGATTAAAAATTATCACATAAGCAAATAAGCAATAATATTATGATTTGCAATTGAACTTTCTGAAAGTATGCAAGATTCATGTCAATTCAGAAATAAACAACCCAGCAAGATAACTGAATCCCATACTACTGACAATTTCAATTGTGCTAAAATGAAGGGGAAATGGTCTGACCATGGAACTCAATGAATCCCAACCCTGGTTTTGCTAGTCAAGGGTGCTCCTACATTTCTCAAGGGCTGTTGTTTAAAAAAAAAAATCTTATTTTAATTCACTTTCCTTTATACATATAGCATTTTATATATAACAAATCTTTTGAAGATACAGAAGAAAGAAAACAATAAAATTAAACTGATTGGAGGGCTGTACTTCCACGAAGGTTGGGAATCACTGCATGTTGGGTGTAGGCATGGCAACAGAGGACACGTGCAGAGACGCTCACAATGGACAGGAGAGATGGATGTGGCGGAACAAAAACAACCTGGGATTCTGAACATCAGCAACTGGTGATGTCCTGCAAGATCCATGCTCAGAGTGACACAGAACACAATTCCTGTTTGGCAAGTGCCTGATTGCTCCAATATCCTAGGATCTGCTAAACACTGAGAAAAAGCCAAACTTTACTGTTTTTTTAGGTCTGTTTAGGGCACTGTTTCTCAAACTGTGTTTCATGAGATGTTTATAGATGTTTATAGACATCTCATGAAACAAAGTTTCTTGTGGCCAATCAAGTCTGGAAAATACTAATTCAGTGAAGTTCTAAAAACAGATTTTTTTTTTTTTGAGACCAAGTCTTGCTTTATTACCTAGGCTGCAGTGTTGGTGGCATCATCATAGCACTCTGTAAACTCAAGTGATCATCCTGCTTCAGCCCACAAATAGATGGGACTACAGGTGTGCACCACTGTGCCCAGGTAATTTTTTCTAGTTTTAGTAGGGATGGGGGTCTCCCTGCTGCTCAGGCTGGTCTCCAACTCCAGACCACAGCAATCCACCTGCCTTTACCTCTCAGAGTGCTAGAATTATAGGTGTGAGCCACCAGACATGGCCCTAAACAGAGTTTTTAAGTTAAGGATTGTCAGTAAGTCGGGACAAATGGTCAGTCTCCGTGGGGACGCTTAAGATATTGTAATTCTCCCACTCATTCTCTCAATGAACCCTCTCCCCACTGACCCCTCAGCCAGAAGACATTAATCAACACTAGAAGGAATAGTTTGAGAAATGCAGATTTTAGTACAGAATTTCTTCAGTTTCCTCATTTCCTTTTTGGGTCTCTAGGCTCTGACTGATTGCTACAATACCTCCTCTGCAGCAACCAAGACTCATTGCTGCCTACTCAAAAGATAAAGTTCTCAAAGGATAAAGTCTCATGCTCTAAGAAACCTTGAGGGCACACTATTCCCTGACCCCAGGCTGCCAACTTCCCAGTGTAGACCACACTGCAGCCAACTGGCAGTTTTCCCTGCCATGGGCATGTGTCAGGGCCTGCTGCCAATTACGGTCAGATGAAACTGCCCTTACCTCTCCAACCATGAGTAATCTCTTTCTTTCTAGATTCTATTCCACTAAATGTCTGTATCACTTAAATGGCACACACACTTAAAATTCGATATTGAGCAAGTTACTGGGCCAGTTTCCACCCTGCCCTCAGTCTAGTGAGTGAAAGGTAAAGAAGGATGTGTCAGAGAAGACAGGTCAGGAACCCACACTGACAGCGTTGCAGTAATAGAATGCTTACTGCACGTGTGCAAGCTACTCTGTTAGATGCTTTTCATGGATACTCTCATTTAACTTGTAGCAGGTCTTTGGAATGGGAACCATAATCATCCCCATTTTACAGATGAGGAAACAAAGAGGTGAACAATCTGTCCAAGGTCACCACACAAGCGAGGCTGAACCTTGGTTTGATTCCCCTGCCTTCTTCAACTCTGCCACGAGGCCAACTGCTGAGACAACAGGCAGAGCTCAGACCCAGCTGTCGGTGGCACAGGTGGGAAGGTGTGAAAGATTTGATGAAAAAGTACTAGAATACATATTTAAGGATGAGGGCATTTCAATAGCTGGTGATGGGGGAGAAAGGGCATACCAGGCTGAGTGAAAGAAATGAGTATATGTGCATAGGGGTGTGGTGTGTATTCAGACCAAACTTAACCTAACTAAAGGGTAGTATGATCCACAGATCAATGTCAATCCATAAACACTTTGTTACTGGCCCATGCAGAAATATGCATTTCTGGTCTGTGAGAGTAAGAGTTTAAAAAATCCCACAGCAATTTGACAGAATACTTTTATGACTGGTAAATCTAATACTAATTTTAAAATCGAGGCTTATTTTTAATATCTCTTAAATTTCATTTCCTTAGTAATTCATTTTTATCATGTTTTGAAAAGTTTTGGTCCATGATAGACTAGAAATTAAAAACAAGATAATAAAATAAGAAAACAAACTGGTCCTTAGCCACATTAATTTGGGGAGCACTGAACTAGACCAGAAATTATGAGTATGAATCCTGTCTCATGCATCTCAGTTTAACCACGTGTGCTTTGCCCAAAGCTGATGCCCACTCAACTGACAGACACACTGAAGACAGCATCTAGAAGGTCAGCAGCATGGGGGGCCACAGACACACAGGATACTGGTTAGGTCTGGCTCTGACCTTAAGGAATTATCTTGCTTTGCATTCAGCATCTTTCACTTTTGACCCTAAGGACAGGTGTTAAAATACAGACAACCCCGAAGAGAAAAGAAGCATCCTGAAATGTCAAAAATATTATAAAGAAATGATCTCTTCAGAGCACAATTAAAATTAAACAAAATATATTTCCTTTTTTCCCTAAAGAGGAAAAACTCCAACTACTTTGAAAATACTGAATGTAGCTGGGTGTTGTGTCAGGCGCCTGTAGTCCCAGCTACTCAGGAGGCTGAGGCAAGAGAATCGCCTAAGCCCAAGAGTTTGAGGTTGCTGTGAGCTGTGATGCCACAGCACTCTGCCGAGGGCAACATGGTAAGACTCTGTCTCAAAAAAAAAGAAAGAAAGAAAGAAAGAAAATACTGAATGGTGGTCAAATGTGTTTCTGCGAAGCCATCTATGGAAAATGCTATATTGTTCTTAGCAAACCTCCAAGCAGTGCTGCTTTCTCACACCTTTGATTCCAATCCTCAGGAACCGGGAGCTGACCCAGACTACCTCTGGCCATAGCTGCCAGTGTAACTTGGGGTGGGAATGGAGTGGAGCATTTGGATATCACTTCATTCAAGGTATGGCCAGGGCATCATTACATTTTGGAGGGGACTACTTATAAGTACTAGAAAAGAAGAAAAGCACAGTAACAGGAGTGACACCCTACCTTGGGGGCACTGTGAAATAAATTTTAATTTACTAGAAATTTCCATTTGTTGGTAAAGTCTGCTTTCTACCACACTTGCTTTCCAGGAACAATCACATAATTTAGTGTTAGATAGGCTGCTAAGCAAAACAACTATGTACATTCAACACGGCTAACAAAAATGTTCATCTCTACAGAAGCATTATGAAACGAATTCTGGCTCATTGCTCTTATTTCCATTATTTTCTTATCAATGATAGTGTACACTTCGAAGTTTCTCTTACTGCCTACATAAAAAATCTTTCTTAAATCTTAAAATCTTCCTTAAATCTTAGTTAAAAGGTTACCTTATTTTCTAATATCTGTATTTTACCCATGCCTATAACATTCTATCAAGTCAAATTCATTTTTAAACATTTAGATAAGAACTGTCCAACCATTAGCCATATTAGGTTTTTGCCCTTAAAATTATTTTAATTAATTGATTAATTTATTTTTTTAGACCTAGGGTCTCTCTGTTGCTCAGGCTATAGTGCAGTAGCAATATAGCTCACTGCAACCTTGAACTCCTGAGCTCAAGCTATCCTCCCACCTTGGACTCCTCAGTAGCTAGGACTATAGGCATGTGCCACTACAGCAGCTAATTTTTAACATTTTTTGTAGAGACAGAGTCTCTCACTACATTGGCAGGTTGGTCTTGAATTCCCCCCTCAGTGCTGGGATTATAGGATGAACCACTGTGCCTGGTCTCAAAATTGTTTTATATACTGGATAATCAGTGAGCACCTTGCATAACCTCAAAGAAGGTATCTGGAAAGAAGCCTTCAACTGCAATTCTGAACAAAAACCAAAACAGGTTTGTGTTTAAGAAATAGTTTTTTTTTTTTTAATGTGAAATCAGTCTTCATCACATATTACTGATCCCCAAATCTAGTTAAGAATCATGAAATTCCTAAAACAAGTGATAGCCCCATCTCATCATTTAGAACTGAAATGGAGGTAGACATTTAATGATTAGTAACCGGCGTATCTTACTCAAGGCCTGTTTCTCCAAAATCTGCTTCAAGCTCATATTCACTCCTCTAAACTTCCTGCTCGCTTCCTTTCCCCTAAGGAAAATAAACACCAATGCTGATGGATAGTTTAAAATATTTCCATACTGTTTTTTAGAGATTTCCCAAGAATAAATGATTTCTGAATATGCTGCTTGGATTAATTATAAAAATAAGAATATAGTAAGAATTTTATTTATTAGGTTAAGCTTACTTAGATAATTTGGCCTATTCCTAGTTTTTGTTTTAATAATATACTTATTTGGTTACAGAAATAACAGTATATGATGAGGAGTTTGTAGTTCAGATGAGGAAGAATATCAATATCTGTGAAAAATGATAAAATCCCCAAATTTAATGCAGAGGGCAAATTAATGTCACAGGGTGTAAAGGGAGAAAATTCATGCATCATCCTTTTGCAAATTAACCACAATAAGGCCTCTGTTATTTAATAAGAGTATTCTAAGGTTTATCACAGCTCAATTTATAATCACCAAAATGTGGAAATGCCCACCAACCCAGGAATAGATTAACATGCTGTGGTATATGTACACCAGGGAATACTATTCAGCCATTAAAAGAGATAGAGACTTTACATCTTTTGTATTAACCTGGATAGAAGTGGAACACATTCTTCTTAGTAAAGCATCATAAGAATGGATAAGCAAGAATCCTATGTACTCAATTCTGATATGAGGACAATTAATGACCTAGTACATGGTGGAGGGTTGGGGGAGAGGAAAGCAGAGAAAGAGAATGAGGAAGGGGGGTGGGGAGATTACAGTGTGTGACACATCTTTTGGGGGTGGGACACAATTATAAGAGGGACTTTACTTAACAAATGCAATCAATGTAACCTGTTTTTTTTTGTATCCTCAATGAATCCCCAACAACAACAAAAAAATAGAGTATTCTATGAACCCAATTTTCAACTATATTACACATTTTAATGGACATATTAACGCAAAGCAGCACCATATTCATGTCCTATGAAATATCTAAGCAAACTTGACCCTTTGGGGAACTTTTATCACAAAGGACATAATTTTATGATTTTAACATGTCAAGCCTCATGTGGATTATGTGCTTTGCAGACTATCCAGGGCACAACATAAATCTGGCCACTTCCTGCTTTTTAACCAGTAAGCTCTTCACATGAGCTTTCCTTGGAACTCAATCAGGGCATATTAAAAAATGAAACATCTTTTTACAGCAAAGCACAATATAAAATAAATGCAATGTAAAAATAATCACATGAAGCATACCAAAACAAAATAAAAATTCAGAACTCTTTTCAATTGATAAATAACAGAGTTAATTTTCCATTTAGGGCAATTTACTAAATGAATCTAAGTTAAAAAAATATGTCATATAGATAATAATTCATATTCTTCAAATTATTATTCTGTTCCCTGGTCTGACTTACAGTGTAGTTAAAAGATTTATAATCAAGTAGCTTTGTTTTTGTTTTAAAGTTCCACCATTTGCTTATCTCAGATGAGACAATAGCATTTTCTTGACCAATAATTACAATAAACAAAATGGTAATTAGTTCAAGTAAAATACAATTTTAGTGGTAGGAACTTTTATCCTCCACAATTGCTATTAATGAAAATATTTGTATATCCCCAAGAGGTTGTTAGGGTTTATTTCTCAAGAGGGGAATAAATCAAGCCCTCATCAGTTCTTTTTATTTTTTTATTAAAAAGATACAACTATGAAAATTTATGGTGTGTAAAAATTTATGGAACGTATTGATTTCAGTCAATATCAGTTCTTTTTCTTTTTTTATTAAAAATATACAACTATGAAAATTTATGAAATGTATTGATATAAGTCAATATCAGTTATTTTTCTTTATTAAACAGAAATAACTATGAAAATTTATGAAATGTAAGAATTTATGAAACATATTGATATCAGTTAATATCAGTTCTTTTTCTTTTTTTATTAAAAAGATACAACTATGGAAAATTTATGAAACGTATTGATATCAGTCAATAGAAAATTACTCAGTAAGCACTCATTCCTTAGTAGGCTCACTCACTCAAGAGTTAGTAGGCTTACATATGTAATTCAGTATCTAGCTACATTAAGAAAGTGATATACAACACATCTTCCTGGGGGGAAATGATTTCAGAAATAATAGAAATAGCAGGACATTTTCAAAAGGAGGAGTAAAAAGGAATAATTTTACAACAGGCTGTGAGAATACCTTCCAGGTTGGATTAAACGTAAAGTTTGGTTTACCACTGTGAGTCTAAAGAAAGACTAGTAAAATTTCAGAGATGGACATATGAAAAATGTAAAGATCACAAAAAAGAAAAACAAGAAAACCAAAACAACACATGAGAAACAGTGAAGGCATTAGTAAGGTAGAAATGGAAATGTCAAGTCAGTTCTCCCATGACATGCCCCAAGCATGAGAACTTGGCAGATGAGTCCCCAGGAAGGTCCAGCGCAGTACTACCTAGTGCACGCAACAACTGTCCTGCTGGCTGCAAGCCTCAGCTAGCAGGTGCCTACTGTCCTCCCCTCTGTGCTGGCTTTCAGCAAATTCATATGCTGAGCTGACTGAACCCTTATCTTCTTCCATCTGGAAGGACAGAAAAGCAACAAGTCTCATATTACAGAAAGATACTCTTCGCCATACATAGGTTTAAAATTAAAACAGTTAAGTTGGGGTCCACAGTCTGTGAGGCACAAATGAACGTTCACACAATAGCACACTTACTGTCACAAAAGAGGGCTAACAGGAGCTTCTAAAGGGAAGCACAAAGCATACAAAATAAAGCCGTGATTTTCCAGTGCACAGAGCTGGTATTAAACACACAGTACAGCTGAGTTAAAACCATGTCTCCTTCAATAAAATTCAATTTCTTCTATTAAATTCTTTGCTACCTAGATTTAGGGTTCTTATTGTAATGGTGTTTCTAATTGCACACCTCTCATGTCTCCTTCTCAGAGACTTCTTTACTCTAATTGGGCTTCAGCAGACTAGAATGATCCTTAGAATGTGCCTTAAAATGTATGTGTAATGGGCTTAACTTGATTTATTTAACAAAATAAATTTATTAACAAAATAAATTTGATACTTAATTTGAAATATATTTTTGATGAGGGTCAAATAATAACTTCAGTTCTTTGTTTTTTCTTGTATTAAAGAGCTTTTGAGAAAGTTTAAAAACTGTGCCCATGGCCATACTTATTTTATCTTTTCTTAAATTATATGAAAATGTCCTTAATAAATCAATAAATTCTGCCTCATCTGTATGTGTTTTTCCAGTCTTAGGACTGAACAATAATTATTTCTATAAAAAAAGCTCTGGTGATTCTTTACATAAATAAAAGAATAAGCAGTAGAATTCCTTAGTTTCAAGAGTACAGTAAGTTGATAGGAAGACAGTTTATTAAATTTGCCTACAATGGGAAGGGGAAATACGCAAAATGAACTTTCCTTTATTCAAAAGCAAATTGTTAATAGTTTTATGTTAATGGTTCTTAAGATGTGGTAAAAGATATCTGATATCCTCACAATCTTCCTCCCTATCACACGAGTAAAGAGTTAAGCTATCAGGGATCACACTGATGGAGTACTACTCAGTGCAGTTTATAAAAGCAAGATGTATTCAAAATGCACAGGCTGTACCAGCAGATACATCACCAGTGGTCACTCACTGCTCTTTTTGAGTAACAGTTACTTCTACCTGGCTTTTGGTGGAGCATAATATTTCTCCTTTTTGTTTTGTTAGATGCTGATAGTAAGTAAACAGACCACAGTATGTAAAATGATTATTTGATAGGTGGAAAACATGGAGGTTCAGGAAGCTGAAAAGACGTGGTTAGAGCCCGCTGCAGCAGCACCAGAGTGGCGCTGGTGTTCAGGCCTCCGCTTCCTCAGCAGTGCTCCTTCTTTCCTCTTTGTGCACCACCTGATTGGAGAGGGGCTTGCAGAAAGACCACCTCACCAATACCCTGTCCTCTCTGTGATCTCCCCACAGGAATGTTAAGCTTACTTCTTTATTACAGTAATCTGGAGTGTGGGATCTCATTAATCATGATTTCCTTTCCCCTTTCATTTAAAGTCTAGTATTGCTAGCTGGGCATGGTGGCTCACACCTATAATCCTAGCACTCTGGGAGGCCAAGGTGGGTGGATTGCCCTGAGCTCAGAGGTTCAAGACCAGCCTGAGTCAGAGTGAGACTCCCATCTCTTAAAAAAAAAAAAAAAAGTCGAAAAATGTGGCTTCATTTAAGCCAATATATGTGAAAATATGATTACATAAAAATATGACTATTCACAAGCAAAAGTTATCTTCACTTGAAAAAAGAGTTGGCCAGAGTATTCTTTAAAATAATGAGTTCTTATACTGCTTTAGAGTTAAATAATTAGATGTTCAAAAATATAGTAGGCTCAGCGCCTATAGCTCAACCGGCTAAGGCGCCAGCCACGTACACCTAAGGTGGCGGGTTCAAATCCCCAGCCCAGACCCGCCAAACAACAATGACGGCTGCAACCAAAAAATAGCCGGGCGTTGTGGTGGGCGCCTGTGGTCCCA
>CAUYTI010113265.1:0-13082 GCA_963575145.1 Galago senegalensis | reverse complement strand
TCAAGCTGTCCCCCTGGGTAGAGTGCTGTGGCATTACAGCTCACAGCAACCTCCAACTCCTGGGCTCAAGCGAGTCTCCTGCCTCCACCTCCCAAGTAGCTGGGACCACAGGCGCCCGCCACAACGCCCGGCTATTTTTTTTGGTTGCAGCCGTCATTGTTGTTTGGCGGGTCCGGGCTGAGGATTCGAACCTGCCACCTTAGGTGTACGTGGCTGGCACCTTAGCCTGTTGAGCTATAGGCGCCAAGCCAAGAGTCCTTTTCTTGAAGAGCCGGCTGGCAACTGCACCAGTGTCCCAACATGGGGTTTCTGAGTGCAGCCCCAGTTGACTGAGGCTCTGACTTTTATAAAGCAAAACTTTTACAGGGCGCAAGCATGCATAATTACAGAAGTGGAAAACAGCAGGTAGGGGAAATTGCAAGAGTGAGGTGGCTTAGTCAGTTTACAATGCTATGATCGTGAGAGCATTTAGTAATTCTTTTTACAAAACAAATACAATCTAAAATGTCCTAAGGTAGTGTAGGGAGGGGGACTCACAGGTGGGGGTTGTAACAACGTGATCACAAAAAGCAATAGTAACTGAGGATATAATCATGAGTGCAGTCAGTAACCTACATCACTAACAATTTAAGTTGAATGCATTCACACTTATACAATGGGAGGGCAAATAAGAGGAACCAGTTTTGAAGGTAATGGAATATAACAGAAAAGGAGTAAATAGTAAAGTGGAGTCAAATTTGCTCTGGTAACAAGTGGAATCAGTTTTGGTTTTTTTTGCAAGAAAATGTAGCAAAACACTCAGGTCTATTTTGCTTTTCCACTGAATTATATCAAAGTGGAGTTAGGCTTGCTTTTCTTTTACCTTAACACTGTGGGCTGTGATGCCACGGCACTCTACCAAGGGTAACAAAATTAAACTCTGCCTCAAAGAAAAAAATATATTTTTTAAATAGATGAGAATACTACCCTACCTCAGCACCATGCCACCATGAAGAGCAGGACACTGACAGTCTGCATTCAGATGGCAGAGTAATACCAAGTAACACCCTTAATAGGCCCAAAGTCTCATTTGGGATTGCATGTTGTGCTTAATTGTCAGTCTGTTTAGTCTCCCCCATTCTGCTGCTGTCCTAGATTTTCCTTGCCTTTCACAACCTCAACATTTTCTGAAAGTACAGCCTGGTCATTTGAGTGAACACTCCTCAGTTTGAGTTTATCTGATGTGCTGTCTGCCTCCAGTGCAGGCTGTGCTCTCTGTGAGGCACAGGCAGCACTTGATGGCAACTTGTTCCTTCACTGGTGATGTGACTTTTCCTCCTTTGTTACAATGGGTCTGCAGGGTTTTCCACTACAGAGTTAACTCATAAGCATTTTATACTGACTAATGAAAAAATACTTTATGGGGAGATATTTTGAGACTGTATAACTGTCCTTTTCCTTCTGTTTTCACCCACTAGTTTTAGCGTCTATTAATGACTTCTAGCCTGAACTGGTTACTTCTATACTGTGATGTTTGCCAAACTTTGCATTTCTTTTCTTTTCTTTGTATACAAGGCTAGCTATTGAACAAACCATTTATTCCGTATTTATTGGTTGGCTTTCTGAAAGGTGGTGCGTTCTCTCCTCCATTTAGTGACTTATGTGTTTATTTATATCAGTGATGAACCTGTAGATGCCAGTTGTTTTTTTTTTTTTGTTTTGAGACAGTCTCACTTTGTCACCCCCAGTGAAGTGCGGTGGCTTCATAGCTCACAGCAACCTCCAACTCTTGTGCTCAAGCAATTCTCTTGCCTCAGCCTCCCACATAACTGGGACTATAGGTGCCCACCACAATACCCAGCTATTTTTAGAGACGGGATCTCTCTCTGGCTAAGGCTAGTCTCAAACCTGTGAGCTCAGGCAATCCACCTGCCTCAGCCTCCCAAGTGCTGGGACTACGAGCATGAGCCACCGCGCCTCTCCTGGATGCCAGTTTTATTCAGTGTAGTTTAACTATTCAAATTATCTCAGATTTGGCCAGCAGGAGCCCTCCACACTGGCTTCTGTGTCCTTGCTGATGTGTTTCATCACTGCTTACACTGCTTCCTTGCTTTCTGGTATAAAACACCTAAGGTCATCCTGTACTTCCTCTGACCCAGCCCTGAGCCAGCAGGTTCTCCAGAGCACCCTGGTCCTATATAGTAGAGAAGTAGTTAGTGGAGAATGGTAGTTAGAAACCAAGGTCTGGGTACAAGGAGTGGTCAGCACCCTCTACAGGTTGGCTGAGTGACATGCCTGGGTGTTCACATGCGCTTGTGCACACATCACTGGCTACAGTTCCAAACCAACACCAAAAGGTTCTTCTAGCTTTACTCTTCCTGTTTCTGAATTCCTTCAGGAACAGTAAGAAGCAAGGCTCCACTATCTCATGTGTTTGCTCACTTGTGCACTTCTCTTATGTGTTAGGCAAAGCCTCTCTGCTCAGACGAAGGGGAAGAAGAAAGGGGCTACAAATTAGTTTAAAAAAATTATTTCTGTACTTTAGTAAATTAAATGGGGAAAACGTTGTAACTATGATAAAAAATAAAAGATAGCCCTGGCCCATCTTTATGTCCAGGTCAGGATCAGTGTAAGGGACTAAGAAGAGTGAGTTAAGACCCATACCCCAGACCAGGGGCGGTGGCTCACACCTGTAATCCCAGCACTTACGAGGCCAACGTGGGTGGATTGCCTGAGCTCACACATTCGAGATCAGCCTGAGCCAGAGTGAGACCCTGTCTCTTAAAAAAAAAAAAAAAAAAAATAGCCGGGCATTGTAGTGGGCGCCTATAGTCCCAGCTACTTGGCAAGCTGAGGCAAGATAATTGCTTGAGCCCAGGATTTTGAGGTTGCTGTAAGATATGACACTACAGCACTCTACCAACAGCAACAAAGTGAGACTCTGACTCAAAAAAGAAAAAAAAAAAGGAAAGAAAATGTCTTAGCAGAATACCATTGCCTTGCCTATTCATTTAAATTTATGAAAATGAGCCAGGCATTGTGGTGAATATCCAGAGTCCCAGCTACTCAGGAGGCTGAAGCAGAAGATCACTTAAGCCCAAGAATGTGAGGTTACTGTGAGCTATGACACTATAGCACTCTACTCAGGGGGACAGAGTGAGACTCCATCTCAAAAAAAAAAAAAAAGTAAATTTATGAAAATGATTGCTATATCTGGGCATGGTGACTCATGCCTGTAATGCCAGCACTTTGGGAGGCCAAGGCAGGAGGATCACTTGAGCCTAGGAATTTGAGACTAGCCCAGGCAACAAAGTGAGAACCCATCTTTACCAAAAAAATATTTTTTTTTAAGTTAACTAGATGTGGTAGGGTTACCTGTAGTCCCAGCTTCTTGGAAGGCTGAGGCAGTATCACTTGGGCCCAGGAATTGGAGGCTACAGTGAGCTGTGATGATGCCACTGCACTCCAGCCGGGGCAATAGAGCAAAAACCTATTTCTTTAAAGAAAGAAAAAGAAAATGGAGGCCTCTCCTTATTAAGATGTTCCTGCTGCCTTTCTGGGCTCCCAGGTAATGCAGCACCCCAGTGAAGGCGCTCTGGTGCTCGGCTTGCACAGCAATGTGAAGGATGTGTCTGTACCTGTGGCAGAGATAAAGATCTACTCCCTCTCTAGCCAGCCCATCGACCACGAAGGAATCAAATCTAAGCTCTCTGGTAAGACACGTACAGTGTCTGGGGACCGTGTGGATGAGGAAGGAGCCTGTCCCCAAAGCCCCATCCTGGGAAAGCTAAGCAGGATGGTGCCTGAAGTGTCCCGGCAGACAGAGCAGACCTAGCCCTCATCTACCTACCCTACCTATCAGAGTCCCTTAGGCTGGATCTCCCCAGGGCAAGGTCATCTCACTAAGGTGTCTGTTCCAGATCGTTCTCCTGATATTGACAATTATTCTGAGGAAGAAGAGGAGAGCTTCTCCTCAGAGCAGGAAGGCAGTGACGACCCACTACATGGACAGGTACCTTCCCTCAGCCCCTCACATGACTGTCAGAGAATCTCTTCCCAGGCCTCCTGACCTCATTCCCCTCATTGTACCCCAACCCACTTAGGACCTGTTCTACGAAGATGAAGATCTGCGGAAGGTAAAGAAGACCCGGAGGAAACTGACATCAACCTCTGCCATCACGAGGGTGAGCATTTGAGGGCTGGAGGTGGGTCCATCTCTGATAGTTCATCTGGTGGTGGAATGAGAGCAGATATTCAGACTTGATAGGTTTGAAAATCTATCTGTACACGGCCACCCTGCTTCAGGGTTCTGATGTGCCCCTCTGCATCCCTATGCCCCCCCCATCTCTTCACCTCTAAAGAGGAATCTCTGTCCTAGGGTACTGTGTTACTGATACGAGTGTGCTAGTTCTTCAGGTTGTCACAGGATAAGGATTTGGAACAGATAATAGTCCCTCAGGGAGCAGACAACTCAGACCCCCTGCCAGCCCTCTCCAGGTATGGCTGCCCACTACAGAGATCAAGCCAGGTGCCTCTGGAGTGTCAATATTCCTTCTCAATCATTCGTTGAACTTACCCAGAAAGGACTAGCTAGTAACTGGGTGCTACTGAGACTCTAGACTCCATAAAGTTCAGTCCTGTTAGCTGTAGTTGCTGCCCCAGTGGACCTGAAAGCATGGAGACTAAATGCCTTTGGATACAACCTCTATGAGGGTTCCTCAAAAAACAGTCCAACCCATCTTTGTGTCCTGGGAAGGATCAATGTGAGTCACTATACGGCTTGGCATCTGTAGCTCAAGCGGCTAAGGCGCTGGCCACATACACCAGAGCTAGTGAGTTCAAACCCAGCCCGGGCCAGCCAAACAACAATGACAACTACAACCAAAAAATAGCCAGGCATTGCAGTGGGTGCCTGTAGTCCCAGCTATTTGGGAGGCTGAGGCAAGAGAATTGCTTAAACCCAAGAGTTTGAGGTTGCTATGAGCTATGATGTCACGGCACTCTACCCAGGGCGACAGCTGGAGGCCCTGTGTCAAACAAACAAAAAAGTGAGTCACTATGTTTGGTGAAATTAAAGTCCTAGGTTAAAAAACTAAAAACTTAAATTTTTAGGTGAATTTTGACTGGTTCTGGAGCTTCTGTGCCAAAGTGTAGGAAGGTCAAAAGTGCTGGAAGCTTTTGGAAGAAGCTTTCAGAAGAATTCACATCTCCATATCCGCAGGGGCATCGTGACTCTGCAGCGCAGAGCTGGTCTGGGAGCAACCAAGAGCAGAGTCCCACCCCTTCAGGGCTGGATATGGGCTTCACAGGTACCCCTCCAGTCACCCCAAGGCATGTGTCACTACGTTCTTCAGACAAGGCATACTTGATTTCCCTCATCGAATCAATGAGCACAGGGCTGGAGGACTGTTTCTTTGTCCTTTGGTTTCTGACCCTCCAGAATGTTTGGGGTGTGGCATGTCACTGGAGCCCCACACACTTCACCTCCACTATAGTCAGCACTACAGAGCCTCATAGGATCTCCCTCTACTTCAGGTCCTTCTGCTCAGTTTTTCTTTTTCCTATTCTGTAACCAGAAAGTGACTTTCTGGAGCTTTATAAGTTACCTTTTCCTGTATAATGACTCCTCCATGGCATCATCCTGGTGTATAACCGGGACTCTGCTTCCCTCTTAACATGTGCTCCCCCAGAGATTGCTGTGAGCTGCATGCCCTCTCCAGGCTCAGCCACCAGGGACTGAAAACCACTCTCAGTCCTTGTCTGCCTCTGTGTAGGGCAGTCACCTCTCCTCTCCATGGACACCTGGGTCTGCTGGTTCTTTGTCACTGTGAGGTCAGGTTTTCCTCCACTTCTTGAAGGCCTCAATTTCACATGTAAGTTAGTCGTTTCCATCCCCAAATGATGGATCTGTCATTCAGGCAGGACACACCTTCCACTGTGGCCAAGCTCAGCTTTACACTTGGAGTTGGAGGCAGAGATAAGTAAGGCCCAGTCCCTGCCATCAAAGAGCAGTGTCCAATGGCACCGACACTAGACTCAGCAGGGCAGGGTCTGATGGGATTGATGCCATAGATGGAGCTGTGCATAATGGACAGCAATGACAGAAGAAAGTCACCACCTCTCACTGAGAGGGCCAGGACAGCTGCACAGATGAGATGCCAGAAGGTTGTTTTTTAAAGACAGAACTTTGCCAAGAGGATCTGGGGAAAATTTTTCATTCAAAGCACAAGACAGAATAAAACAGCCCCATACAGTAGCATGAGGTTTTTCCCAGGAGCTTTAGGCAATAAGTTTCCAGCTATGTCGGGTGAAGGGGTCAAGGGTAAGATGAAGCTGGAGATAGACAGACCAGCCCTTGGACACTAACAGGCCTGGCCTTTGAGGTTGTTCTCCAGGCAATGGTCTGGAAGCCTTCAGAGTGGGAGGTAGCAGGTGGCTAGGCAATCAGATTTCATTTTGAACAATCACTGTTGGGCTCTGAGGGAAACAGCAGGGGTGGTGTGTGAGTTGAAGGCCATTGTCATGACTCCAAGGAGATGTAGGAGAAAGGCCTAGAGGGAAGCAGGTGTTAAGGCAGGAACTGTAAGGGAAGGAAGGAAGAAGGAACAGGGAGAGAGAGCCTCCAGATGTGCTTTGAGGATGTCCTTAACAGGGGCTGGGGATGCAAGGCAACAAGTGCCACTTAGAAGTGTGGCATTTTAGATGCCTGTGCTGTGCACACCTGGGCAGTGATGCCCAGTTGGTGACATGGGTCTGAAAGACGAGAGAAACATTTGGCCTGGAGGAGCTCTTCTGGGAGGGTGGGCCTGGAGGCAAACAGGCCCTCTTCCTCCTCAGCACCTCCTGTTTTCCCAGGTGGGCTGGCTGTGCCACATAGACACTACATCCTCCTGACTCTGCCCTCCAGTGGTTCACAGCAGTGCGCTCTCAGGCATTGTTCCCTGGCTTGCGTTGATCTCATGTGGGTGTTGTCTGAGAACTATTGTGTAATTTGCCCCTACAGCAACCTAACATCAAACAGAAGTTTGTGGCCCTCCTGAAGCGGTTTAAAGTTTCAGATGAGGTACGACCCCTTTCTCCCAAGGTTAATGGTGAGTAGAACTCTGGGTTTTGCCTGCTATCCCTGGGTGCACTCTGTTGCCATGGGAGTCAGGGTTCTGGGATGGTGAGGCCTGCTATCTCTTGTACCTAGTATGGCCCCAATGGAGACAGGAGCTAGGGAAGGCTGGAAGCTCCTAGGTAAGGGCAGGAAGGGGCTGGGCATGGAGCGCTCAGAGTCACACGGCATTTTGGAACAATGCCCAGGCCTCTGGCATGGGGTGTCACAAATCCAGATGTTTAATTTTCCCTCATGTCCCAAGAGGAATTTCAGTGAGCAACACCCTATGGAGTGGAATGTTCTCAGTGGTCAGCCCTTGAGTAAGCAGGAACTGACCAGTGACAAAAGCACTCTCTTCTCTGGGCACTGGAAGTGTCCCAAGACCCGTTTTCCCAGGCTTCTCAGTGGACTGAGAAAAGGCCAAAGATGAAAATTGTTGAGAGAGAGTTCTCTATCTTTCTGTGGAATATAGAGGAAGGTAGAACAGCTTCCTCGGACCACTCCTAGGAGGGGAAGGTAAACACTTCAGCTCCCCTGGGAGAGCTGCCCAAGAGGGATGACATCCTCACCTCACCTTTCCCTCGGCTGCTCCATGGGTTATGGTGCTGTAAAGGAGAAAGGTTGACATCAAGCCCAGGAGAAAGGAATTGCTCATCTACTAAAATTGTTAACGAGGACAACCCCAAATTCAGAGATTTCTTCCTATTACAGGTGGGCTTTGGCCTGGAGCATGTATCCCGGGAGCAGATCCGAGAGGTGGAAGAGGACTTGGATGAACTATATGACAGTCTGGAGATGTACAATCCCAGTGACAGTGGCCCTGAAATGGAAGAGACAGAAAGCATCCTCAGCACCCCAAAGCCCAAACTCAAGTGAGGCCCCTACAGCTCCCCCTCTCCCTCCAAAGCCCCTCCCTCACTCTCCCTGCTGCGCCCAGGGAATCTTGGGTCTTCGTCCTTTTCCAGCTCTCTGGGTAAAAACCACTGTTTTGGCCTCTATTGGAAGTCCCCCTGCCCAGAACCCACCCTTCCACCCTCCGCTGTGTCCTTCCCTTTGGCATCCAGAAGCCTGCTGATCTGTCCTGAGCACCAGCTCTGCCTGGTGGTAGCACTGACCATGGCCATGCTTCTTCACCACAGGCCATTCTTTGAGGGGATGTCGCAGTCCAGCTCTCAGACGGAGATTGGCAGCCTCAACAGCAAGGGCAGCCTCGGGAAGGACACCACCAGCCCTGTGAGCAAGGCAGCTGGCCATGACGGGGGGAATGGAGCATGGTGCAAGGGGCTTCACACCTCTGGGCTTTCTGACCACAGCTTGTTTTGTGAGAAAACTGGTCCCTTCTTGTTTTGACCTTAGTTTTCCTCATCTCAGTTGTGGCTGGAAGCTCGCTTCTCTAAGGGTGTCATGGTGTCTGGCAGGGTGTTCTTTCAGATCTGCTCCCTCATGGCACAGAGCCTTTCCTCCTTAATACATAGCACCTCCAAATCTCTCTGTCCGTGTCTGTCATGTGGTAGCCAGGAGTATGGATATAGGATAGGTGCATGATTCTGAAGGCACAGAGAAGCCCACCTGTTCAGGAGACAGTGAGTCGGCTTCACTGGGTGGACAGTCCAAGGAGTGGTATCCTGAAAGAATTTGGAATTTAGTTACAAATCTTTCCCTTTTGCCTGATAAGCAAGAGAACAAAGGAGCTATCCACCGTTGCACACAAGAGGTGCTTTGGCCCTCCTTGGGAAGGCCCTCTCCCCAGCATGGGTCCCAGGCAGGAGCCAGAATGATGCCAAACTTGGCTCAGGCTTTCTCTTTGTTGACAATTCAAAGCAAGTGGATATCATGCATGACTTTAGTGCGAAGCTCAGGTTTGCTGAGATGCTGAAAATCTAAATATTAAAAGCCCTAAATGTTGAACACCCACATTTCTTCTGTAGGTCAAAGAAACTGAACCCTGTGAGTCCTCCTGTGGCTTTCGGTTAGCAGGAATGCCAGGCTCCCTCCAGGGCTGGCATCCATCCTAATCTAAAACCAGCAGCTGCTCCTGGGAGCCTGGGGGATGCCTTTCTCTCTACTGCCACAAGGTGGGGCTCTCTGTCCTTGTTACCGAGGACATGGGGTGGACATCTCCCACCCACGCCCAGCGTTTTCCCGGGAGAGGCCTCAGGCCCCACCTGCAGATGCTAAACCCTCAGCGCCTTGCCAGCTCTGCTTCACAGGGGCCTATGGCCTGAGGGCCTCTCTCACCTAGTGCCAGTGCTCAGGCATGCCTGTAGCTGTGTCTCCTCACTGGGGCTGCCGATCATTACCGTCCACCTGAGCAGGCCATTGGCCTCTAGAACCAGATGTCCTCTTAAACATCAGGATAACTCTTCTAGAAAGAAACCTGGACCTAGGTGAGGAAGGGCTGTTTGACAGTGTTCTGGAACACAGGACAGATATTCTGCTATAACAAAATACAGTCATTAATTGAGACAACACCCAGAAAGCACTAAGCATAACACCTAACGTACTGTGAGTGTTCTATAAATGCTAATGGTCATTGTTCTCAGTTCAATATGAGAAGTTGTTTTGTACAGTGGAAGGTATTTCTAGCTTGGCACCTGTAACACAGTGGTTATGGCGCCAGCCACATGTACGAAGGGTGGTAGGTTGGAACCTGGCCTGGGCCTGCTAAAACAACAGTGACAACTGCAACAAAAAAATAGCCAAGCATTGTGGTGGGCACCTCTGAAATCAGCTACTTGAGAGGCTGAAGCAAGAGAATCAGTTAAGCGCAAGAGTTTGAGATTGCTGCGAGCTGTGACGCCACAGCACTCTACCGAGGGCAACATAGCAAGACTGTGTCTCAAAAAATAAAAAAAAAAGAAAAAGGTATTTCTGAGCTCACAGAATTTAGCCATATGTTCTTCCTTAATCTCAGTCACGTGGTTGATGCCCTGAGCCTTGGGTTCCTTGTTTATGTAGTAGTATTGGAATAGGGGCCAGTTGACTACAAAGCCAGCTGAGTACCAGTGTTTAGGATATGGTGGCCTTAGGGCCCCCTATGTAGACGAAAGCCACATTGTGGCAGGGTGGAGTTTCTGAGTTTGAATCTTGAGTAAGTCACTCTACTATGATCTTGACAAGTTACCAAGCTTGGTTTCCTCATCTGCAAAGCACTTGTAAAAAGCACAGGCTTGGCCAGGCATGGTGGATCATGCCTTCATTCCCAACACTTGGAGGATCATTTGAGGCCAGGAGTTCAAGACCAGCCTAGGCAATATAGCAAGACACTGTCACTACTAAAAAATAAAAAATTAATTGGCATGGTAGCACACACCTGCAATCCCAGCTACTTAGGATTGACTTTTTTGAGCTCCAGATGCAATAAGCTACAACCATGCCACTGCTCTCCGGCCTGGGCAAAAGAATGAAACCCTGTCTCCAATTTCAAAAAACAAAAAGTAAGAAAAGAAAGCACGTGCCTCACTCAGTGTGGAAATGCAAGGGGATGATGAGATACTGAGATCAGACTTATAGCATGGTCGGGGCTTGCTTGATCAATTTGCCTAGGCATCATTGTTCATTGCTCAACAAATGCAATTTTATTATTATAATTCATTAGTACCCTTTCAGTTTTGGACTCTTAAAACTGTTAAGACCTTAGATGTCTTTTTAGTGAGTCCTTTAAATTCTGGTTCCATTGGCCAGATCTCAGACTCAGTAGTCTTCTCTGCTGATACTTTTTTTTTTTTTAAATTTTGAGACAGAGTCTCACATTGTTGCCCTGGATAGAGTGCCATGATGTCATAGCTCACAGCAACCTCAAACTCGTAGGCTCAAGCGATTCTCTTGTCTCAGCCTCCTGATTAGCTGGGACTACGGGCACCTGCCACCAGGCCCAGTTTTTGTTGTTTGTTTGTTTGTTTTGCCAGGGCTGTGTTTGAACCCGCCACCTTTGGCATATGCGTTGTTTTTTTTTTTTTATTTTTGAGACAGAGTCTCAAGCTGTCACCCTGGGTAGAGTGCCGTAGCATCATAGCTCATAGCAACTTCCAACTCTTGGGCTTAAGCGATTCTCTTGCCCTAGCCTCCCGAGTAGCTGGGACTACAGGCACCCTCCACAACACCAGGCTATTTTTTGGTTGTAGTTGTCATTATTGTTTGGCGGGCCCAGGCTGGATTCAAACCAGCCTGCTCCAATGTATGTGGCTGGCACCCTAGCCACTTGAGCTACAGGCACTGAGCCAGGCCACCTATTTTTAGAGATAGGGTCTCACTATTGCTCAGGCTGGTCTCAAACCCATGAGATCAGGTGATTGCCCACCTTGGCCTCCCAGAGTGCTGGAATTACAGGCATGAGCCACTGTACCTGGCAGATATTTCTGTTTTTTAAGAGTCATATTTCAGGCTCAGCGCCTGTGGCTCAAGCGGCTAAGGCGCCAGCCACATACACCTAAGGTGGCAGGTTCGAATCCCCAGCCCGGGCCCACCAAACAACAATGATGGCTACAACCAAAAAATAGCTGGGCGTTGTGGCGGGCGCCTGTGGTCCCAGCTACTTGGGAGGCTGAGGCAGGAGACTCACTTGAGCCCAGGAGTTGGAGGTTGCTGTGAGCGTGATACCATGGCACTCTACCCAAGGGGATAGCTTGAGGCTCCGTCTCAAAAAAAAAAACAAAAAAGTCATATTTCAGACTCACTAGTGGTTTTCTGCTCTTCTTTTTTTTGAAGAGCCCCATATGTCTTGATGTGGGTGTGAAACTTCATAATCCTCTGCAATGAAAGGAGCTTTAAGAACAACAGAATGAGCCTTGCTCATAAATGGAGAACTTCTGAATGGATCAGGAAGACACACGAGGCTGTGCATGTGTGGGCAGACGTGTGCACACTGCTTCCACTTGGTGTCCTTCCCATATTTCCTAGCATTGTTAGTTATTTTTCTTGATCTTCCCTTTTATTCTTCAGTTTTTTTAGAGGATTCATTTTATCAGTAGAACCAAAAGGAATCTATACTGATGCAATGCAAATTATTGCAGTTGTTGAGTGTTCCTAAGACTCAGAGCACATAGGAGCCACCTAATTTGTTCTCTCAGCTATTAACAATAGGCCCTGACAGTGCTGTGGGTAGGGTGGCCACAGATGACACACTTCCGGCAAAGACTTCCTACTGGTAAAGGTCACAGTTTCTACAGCATTGTAAATAATGTGTCAGAGATCAGTCCTCCATAAAGACAGTAGCCTAAATATCACCCATCCTGCCACTGCCTCCGCATGCATGCTCACGTGCTTCAGCAGCAGACATTGTCCTCAGGCACGTGGTGCAGACTGCTGGGACCTCAAGAGCTGTCGTCTGCCTCCATTGCCAAATAGGAGACAAGCTACAGCACTGCTGGTATCCAGGGTCCTGGGTGAGAAAAGCCCAGGAAACTGTCCCTAGGAGGATTGCCTAGAACATCTGAAAAGGGCCAGTAAATAGGCAGAAGGTACCTCTGAACCCAGTCCAAGGTGAAGATCTTACCAGGAGATATGTCCATATCTTGATTCAGTCACTTCACAGTATAGACTTACATCAACACATTGCACACCATGAATACATACATTTTGTCAGCTATAATAAAGCTTTAATAAAGCTGGAGAGAATAAAGATGTTATTAAATGTTGCAATTTTGCCATAGGAATGATGTTGTCACTGTCACAGGACTTGACAACAAAAGCATGTGACTTTAAAACCTGGCAAAACGGCTCAAGCAGCTAAGGCGCCAGCCACATACACCTAAGGTGGTGGGTTCGAATCCAGCCCATGCCCGCCAAACAACAATAATGGCTGCAACCAAAAAATAGCCGGGCGTTGTGGCAGGCACCTGTGGTCCCAGCAACTTGGAAGGCTGAGGCAGGAGACTTGCTTGAGCCCAGGAGTTGGAGGTTGCTATGAGCAGTGAAGCCATAGCACTCTACCCAGGGGGACAGCTTGAGACTCTGTCTCAAAAAAAAAAAAAATTGTAAAGAAAAGTGAAAGAATTGTCTATGT
>CAUYTI010113263.1:0-30556 GCA_963575145.1 Galago senegalensis | reverse complement strand
CCGAAACACTTCCATCAAACTGGTTAACATAGCCTTCGTGTCATTTTCTTAGTTATTGTTTTAAAACGTTCACATTCTACTCTTAGAAAGATTCACTTGTACCCTTGTAAGATAAACCTCAGAAGTGATCCCTCCAATCCCTCTCCCTTCACCCATTCCCCCCCTCCACTTTCCCTCCCCACCCTGTATTCTTAGGCTGTTAATTAGGTTATAGCTTACATATAAAAGGTATAAATTAGTTTCATAATAGGGGTGTGTACATTGGATACTTTTTCTTCCATTCTTGTGATACTTTGCCAAGAAGAACATTTTCCAGCTCCATCCATCCCCTACCCTTTCTTAAATAGCCCTGTCAGTATTCCTGAGCGGTTATAAACTCTTTCGGAAAGATCTATTTGAAAGGATGAAAACACTGGGAGAAAATATTTGCAAACCCACTCTGACAAAGGACTAATATCTAGAATATATAAAAAAAAACTCAGTGGTAAAAAATGCAAACAATCATATTAAAAAATGGGCAAAAGACAAAAGAAATATTTCACCAAAGAAGATCAACAAATGCAAAATAAACCCATAATAAGATGCCCAGTATCTTTAGTCATTAGAGAAATGCAAATTAAAATCACAATGAGACATGCTCTGCAACTATTAGAATGGCTAAAATAAAAAATAATGCAACTCCAAAGGCTGGGGGAAATGTGCAGGAACTGGATCACTCATACACTGCTGGTTGAAACGTAAAATGGTACAGCCACTCTGGAAAACAGACTGACACTTTCTCAAAAAGCTAACCATGTAATTCCCATATTACTCAGAAATTACACTCCTGTGCATTTATCTTAGAGAAATGAAAACTTAGGTTTTCACAAAGAAAGTCTTGGTAGCAGATTTATGGGCTGCTTTATAGAATGTTTATATGACCATGATGCTTTATAGGATGTTTGTAACAGCTTTACAGGGGTCCTCAGACTTTTTAAACAGGGGGCCAGTTCACTGTTCCTCAAACTGTTGGAGGGCTGGACTACAGGCCCGGGGACGAGTCGGCTGCTAAGCAGGACAGGTAGCAGCGGCAAAAACACCCAGTGGGCTGGATAAATGTCCTAGGCGGGCCACCGGCCGGCCGTAGTTTGAGTACACCTGAATAATATCCCCAAATTGGAAACAATCCAGATGCCTGGGGGTAGCTACAGAAAAACAATACGAGGTATTCTTGTGGTGATGGATGTATTCTGTATCTTGACTGTATCAGTTTCAATATCCAGGTTGTGGTATTATGCCACAGATTTGTAAGAAGTTACTATTGGGGAAAACTGCATAAAAGGTAAGAGATCTTTTTGAATTATTTCTGACAACTGCATAAGAATCAATAATTATTTCAAAATAAAAAAGTAATTGAAAATGTAGATTTAATTTTAAGGGAAACTGTTATTTAAAGGCAGTTCTGTCTAATACAAATAGAAAGTAAGTCACTAATATGAGCCTTTATTCAGGCATCCTCAAACTATGGCCAGTGGGCCACATGTGGCCTACCCAGGACATTTATCGGGCCCACCAGGTGTTTTTGCTGCCACTGCCTGTCCTGCTTAGCAGCTGACTCATCCCGGGGTCTGTAGTTTGGCCCTCCAATGGTCTGAGGGACAGTGAACTGGCCCCCTGTTTAAAAAGTTTGAGGACCCCTGCGTATTTTCTAGATAACAAGTAATGTTTTTAGTAAATTAAAATCCATGATATTATAATTATATACTTTAACCCAACATACCCCAAATATTATCTTAACATGAAATCAACCTAAAAACTATTAGTGAAATATTTTACATTCTGTCTTAGTTCAGGCTGCAATAAAAAATAAAAAGTCATAGACTGACTGGCTTAAACAGCAAACATCAATTTCTCAGTTCTCGAGACTGAGAAGTCCAAGATCAAGGAGCCCAGAGATCCAGTGTCTTTTGAAGGCATTTTTCCTGGCTCGTAGGAGGCAGGCTTCTTGTTGTGTCCTTTGTAGTGGGGAGAAAGAGCTCTAGACTTTTCCTGTTATAAGGGCACTAATCCCATTGTGGGGGCTCCATCCTCATAATTTCATCTAAACTCAATTATCTCCAAAACACCTCACTTCCCTTGGGAGATATTATGGTTTTCATGGGATGGTATTCAATACGTGAATTTTGAAGAGAAATAACCATTCAGTCCATACCAACGTTTTTTCTTGCAGAACCTTTGAAGTCTGCTGTGCACTTTACATTTACTGCACTCTAATCAGATTGGCCAAATTTGAAGTGTGTAATAGTGGCAGTGGCTAGTGGCTACTGTGTTGGACCAGTGCAGATTAAAGAGATGTATTTGTGTTATGGGGAATATTCGTTGCTACAATTCATCTCTTTCTTCCAGGATGACAGAAAAACAAGCTGCTATAGAACCTGGAGAATCCCTGGAAATGTCCCTCCTTGCTGTAGAGACATTAATTGGGAAAAAGGAAAGAAAAACATTGACTCTCAGCTCTCCCTGAGGGAGAACATGCATCCTCAACTTGAAATTTTTCCTCAGAAATTTCCAGCAATGCCTTGGGGGTTGCATTATAAACTAAACACATCATCGAGGGACACATTTATTTTTTTCACCTGAGACAGCCAGGTCAAAATCCAGTGGGTCTTTATGACTGGGGAAAAAGGAGGGGTTTTCATTCCCTCACAGGGCGAAAGAATTCAAAAGCCATTATTTTGATTCCTGGGGGAGGATACAATTAGGTTCACCCTCTTCAGTGGCTCCCCTCTGGAAGGGGAGGGCATGGAGCTCCTTTTAAATGCCTTTTCCTTAGCAGGGAGTGCTTCTGGCAGGCACAGATGAGGTGCCCAGAGCAGCTGCCCTTGACTCCCAGCTGCCCTGCTGCAGTGGCATGAAGTTGTCTGAGAGGCCAGCGGCAAAGGCGGCTCCTGCACAAACCTGACGGTTTGGAGCAGTGGAACATCGGGCTCTGTCTTCAGAAGACAAAGTGTATGAAAGAGCTGCCTCCTGTGCTTCCAGTCCTTCTGAGTCCCAAGGATGGACTACTGATGCTTCAGTCATAGATTGACCAGGCTGACCCTCGGGGCAAAGTGCTCTTCTAATATCTTTTCATTAAAGTCTAAGCAACTCTGTGGAGGGTGGATGTGTTACTTTGAAGATTGCTGAAAAGGAATTCCTTCTGGAGAATTTTAGAAGGCAGCATGACACGGGACGGGACGTTGGAGCCTGACTGCCTTGGTTTGATTACAGGCTGTGTGACCCTGGGTAAGTTATTTAATGTCACTCTGCCTCATTTACTTCATCTGTAAAGTGAGGATAATAATAGCACGGGCCTCGTAAGATGGCTCTGAGTAGGATGAGCTAATATATTAAAGTACTTGAGTGGTGCATGGCACATAGTGAAGTCCATATGAGCTAAATAAGCTATCATCACGTATGCAGAGCAGGGCAGGAGAGCCAAGGTCTCTACCTGCTTCCCAATCCCCTGCAATTTCTTAGTGACCATTTATGTCATTATTTTTGGGGAAAAAAATCTAGGTAAGAAAAGACCTGCTCTCTGTCATTGCCTATAAGTCAGAGTGAGATAGCTCAGGAGTTGGGGGACAGACTTAGGGAGGCATCATGTGGGGGGTGTATTTGTGGGGCTGACCCAAGAGGCACATCTTAAGACAAAGCCAAATTCAGTTGTTGTCATTTCATTTAAATGCCTGTTCACAATAAAAGGCTTACTAGAGAGGGAGATTTCAGCTATGAATTAATCAAATGGACACTGGCACTAGAATCCCTGCACCAGTAAGCTGCTGCCTGCTTCACCTCCTCTTATTGTGCCCTGGTCCTTGGGTGGTGTGAGGAAACACCCTCAGGAGACCTCCCGTAGGGCATGCTTGGAGAATCCCTTCATGTTGAATGCTGGTAGAACCTGTGACTTGTGTCTAACCAACAGAATGTGGCAAAAGTGATGAAATTTCACTCTTGTGACTACATTTCTGCCATGCTGGCTTTGAAGAAGAGAAGTGGCACATCGTGGGCCAAGGGTTATGTGAGTTTCTAGATAGTGTGATCAGGCTCTTGCCAACAGGCAGCACAAAGCCAGGTCCTGAGTTGTATGGCTTCAAGGAAATGACTTTTGTCAATAATGAGCTTGGAAGAAGGTTATTTCTCAGTCAAGCCTTCAGATGAGAACTCAGACCTGCTGACAGCTTTGATTTGCAGCTTTGTGAGACCCTGAGCAAAAGACCCAATTAAACAATGCCCTGATCCCCTAAAACTGTGAAGTAATAAATATGGTAACTTCAACCTCTAACGTGTGGTAATTATTGCACAGCAATAGAAAACAAATACAAATGGGTATGGAATTAAGAGAATACAAAACAATCAATCCATAGGGATGGTTCCAGGGGTGATAGCCTCTCATGTTCCAAGTCCAGTGGAAAAGGTAATAATCCTCTCTCCCCAGAGACCCAGTAAAAGTCTTATTCTTCTTACCAGTTTTGAATGAGTCACACACTCCACAAACCAATGATATTGGCTAGTGTACTGTGATGCCTGATTGGCAGGGCCTGAATCATAGGTCTGTCACGGAGCTAGACATAGAATCAACTCCACCTAAAACACAAGAACTGAGAGTGAGGGAGGAGGCCAAGGTTGATTGAGTGAGTGTGGTGCCAAGGTTGATTCTCCAGCGGGGAATCAAGATCAATTGTTTTCAAAGATGGAGATGAAATTCTTCTCATGTTCCTTTTTTTTTTTTTTTTAAATTTGGGACAGAGTCTCTCTGTTACCCTGAGTAGAGTGCTGTGGTGTCATAGTTCGCAGCAACCTCCAACTCTTGGGCTCAAGTGATCCTCTTGCCTCAGTTCTTCTATTTTTGGTAGAGATGGGGGTCTCACTTTTTGTTCAGGCTGGTCTTGAGCCCATAAGCTCAAGCTATTCACTCACCTCAGCCACCCAGAGTGCGAGGATTACAGGTGTAAGCTACTGCACCCAGCCCTCATGCTCCCTTTTAATGACTTTGCTGCTACTTCCATCAAGAGGTAGAGTATATTGCCACTCCCATTTTACGTGGGCTGATCTCATAACTTGCTGGGTTAATCCAGATCCTGTGAGAGGCAGATGACAAGGAAATACTACATGTACTAGGATCTTATTAGAGATAAGCCTGTGTGAAAGAAATTAGGGTGATGAAGTTGGGACAGCCATCAGACCATGATGCAAGTCTGATCCTTAGTGAAGAAGAGGGAAAAAGTTGGGTAGAAGTGTCTAAGAAAGGTTTGGCAAAGCCACTGAGGGAATAACTGAGCCAAGCTGGCCAAAAAAGGAGTCCTGTATCTCCAAGAGAAAGGTCTGCCTTAGTGTCCAGTCTGAGGCTCCACACAAGGTCAGTAATGAATTTCAAAGTGCAACAGCTGAAGCTCTCAGCCATTTACATTTGTGTAAGTGGGAGGTCTATGAGACGTATTCTGTTGGCCACTGAACTTGCTTTGCCCAATAAAATGCAGCAGAAGTGAAGTTATGTGATCCCCAGTGTTGGCCTTAAGAGAATACTTATTCTTTTGGAATGCTCACCCAAACTACCATGCGAACTGCCATGGTGCAGCTGCTGAGGATGAAAGGCTGCGTGGAGGGGAACTGAGGCAGCCCAGCCAATAGCCAGTACCATTTGTAGACATGTGAGTAAGGCTGTCTTATGTTTTTCAGCCCCACCTAACACAACTGTGTGAGTGAATACAGACAACGTCAGCAGACGAATCACCCAACCAACCCACAGAATCATGAGAAATAATAGTCATTGTTATTTTAAGCCATTAAGTTTGGGGGCAATTTCTTATATAGCAATATTTAATTGAAACAAAAATAAAGGTGGCCAATACTTAGGTGACCCAAACTCAGCACATATCCAATATGGTACTGCTATATATAATCAGTGACAGAGCACTGGCAGTGCAGGAGGAATGGTGCCTTATCCTTGACAGGAGCACTAAGGAACTTTGGAGAGAAAATCAGAGTGTCAGTCTTAAAGATGTAGGAAGAGTCTATGTCATCCCTTTGATGGGCATCTAGCAGCTTTATCTAGAGCCATAGTTCTCAACTTTGCATATACATCGGGCCCACTCTGAAAATACATGGACGAAATTGGTCTGGGCCTGGGCATCCGAGATGTTTTTAAAATCTCCCAAAGTGATTCAAGAGTGGTGCCAAGGTTGAAAGCTGTTGACCTAAATACTTCTTTGACCTTTCTATATTTTCTACCATCTTATCCTTTGAAATCTAGTGATAGCTGATACATGCTCTGGGATTGAGGTGACCTTGTTGGCATCTACCTGGCCAATTCCTCCTTCCCTCTCTGCCTCTCTGGGGTTGTAGCCAAACCTTTGTTCTTGCATCTATTTTCCCTTCCTACTACGAACAGTTAGCATGATTTCCTCCCTTTATTATCTAAGGCATGGACACCTGTACTTATTGGTTTTACAGTTAGTTCATTCACTTCAGATGGCATGAGAGACTGAGTTCCCTCCATGCAGGAATCTGGTGGTCAATCACAAAATCAAATGAATGATCGTGTTCCTCCATGGACGCTCTTGATCTTTGTGACCTTACACAAGTCGCTTGACTTCACTTGCCTTCAGTTTTCTCATCTCTGAAATAAAAGCACTCTATCCTTCTGTAACTACATAGTTTTCTGTATTCATCACTGGATCTTTTTGATTTGATACTTGTTTTGGTTTCTATATTAGAAAAGAAAATGACAATGTTAAAATACCAAGTTTGTTGGCTACATGGGATTAGCAGAAAACCAAAAGTCACTTTTATCAAATTTTATATGGATATCAAACATATTCCTCATTGGATTTATTGTCAACCTTAGTGAACAACTGACAGTTGAAAACATTTGTCCAGTGCCAGGAGATTCGTGGGAAACCCATCATGTGGGAAGTTCATTTGAAACTCTCTGTTCTCAGAATTCCTCCACTGTCAATTTTCACTCCCCTGAGGAGTGATGGATTTGTATTCTTTTGTCTACTTATCTACATTAAAACCAGCTGTCACTTCACTCACTGAAACTTGCAGTCCTAGGGGGTAAACAACATGGTGCCTGTTAAATATCATGCTTACATGGCAAGATGCTAGAGAGTAAGGGACACAACATAGGCAGGTGTCTCTGGAAAGATTCTTTGCGTAATTATGAATTGGGCTGCAATAAACATCCTAAGTGTTTTAAAATGCAGTAAAACCATGTACATAGTTGACTATCCCCTTACACTGACCTCCTTCTTAAGTTGACCTAATTTTCACAGACCGGACATGCATCACATGTATGAATCAGTACATTAGGCCTACCTCCTTATGTCAACAACCATCTCTGTATGTTGACAAGTTTGTTATAGTCACTTAGGTGGTCAACTTACAGAAGTTCCTATTTGTCATCTTAGAAACCAAAAATCAAGATGACTGAACATTTTTGTTAATGTGGAGAATTCTTTGGAGTCAGGTGCACATAGGTACCAACTTATTGACCAAGCCAAGACATACAGGTTGTCCCAGAAGAAGATAGTCAAAACTTCAAAGATGGTTTCAAACGCCAGCCAGCAACAATTAATTCTGGGCCAGGAGGTCTGGAGAAAGCCCTAGGAAATGACACTCAGGTCTCTAAATCTCCTGACCTCATGCCTGAACTTGAGTCTGATAAATGACGGAGCTTAGGAAATTTCACTCAAAATATGACTCTTTAGTATAAAGGAAAAAAAAAGAACAATAGACTTCTCTTCCCTTCCCTGTTATCTCAGTGTATTGCAGGAAAGATAATCAGGAATGCAACCCACTGGCCCAAATAATCTTAAACATTATACCTGTCTCTTAGGTTAATTTATAAGCCACCCTGTTTCCTTCCAAGTATCCATTCATCCTTCCTAGCAACCATTTATTGCTCCTAAAAAGAATTACCTATATTCCTCTTCTCCCCCTCCCTACTACAGTGCAGGTGTAAAAATATCTGGATCCCACAGGGATATTGGGTGATCATTCTGTGATTGCATGATAAACAAACCACTTCTGTCTTAATTGTGAGTTGACCTTTCAGAGAATTTTCAGGGGGAAAGGGGAAGTTTCCTTTGACCCCCCACATTAAAAAAGTCACTGCCAACCACCCAGATAACAAAACCAAGAGGAAAAAAAGTGACATAATGAAGATCAGTCAGTAGGAAAGGAAACACAACAGAGGCTGTGTGTCCAGAGCCATGGAAAAACATGTCCAATCTGAGTCAAAAATGCAACCTCAAGTGTCAGCCTGCCTCGCCTCAAATATTGATTCCAAGATGTACATGCCGTATAGCCTGGAGCAGGTTATCTGGGATAATGGTAATAGTATCTAGCACAGTGGGAGGTTGAGAGGATCAGATGAGTTACAATTAAACACCATAGAACAATGCCCCACACATGGTACACATTGAGTAAATGACAGATACTCTTGGAAGAGTACTTTATGGTAAGTGCTTATTTCTTTAGAGTGGAAGTTCTGGGAGGGGTGGGCCCATTTGATGCAATCCTCTGATTGTAGTAATTGGATTGTGGTGAGCACACAGCAAAATACTTCCCAAATGGAATGAATGCCTAACTTAAAGAATAAGGAACACTGTCCGTAGAACCAGCAGCATTCACACAAATTCCTTCTTTGTGCCTTCTGAGAAACTTGTTTCTGCGAAGTTTCACTGGAATTGCTTTGCTTCGCCCAAGGATGTGAAGACACTGAGAGCTTTTCCACTAGAACCTAATTGGAACCCAACTCCTCCAATTCCGTGTTTCCAACAGTAACGTGTGGGGGCAGGAGGCTCAACGTCTCCCCTCCTTGCATTCTAGGCCACAAAGAAGCTGTAGGAAGCTTCTGAATATTGCACAACACCGGAATGGCATTCTCAACTCTGGCTCATTATAGAATGAAGCAAAGCCCCTAAAATATCGAGTTATCCTGACTTGTCCTATCTATAGTGAATTTTACACAAACTCATGCAAAACTCAAGAGGCTTCCAGGCTGAAGCCAGCGTCTACTGTAGTCCTAGACTTTGGGAGCTCTAGGTTCCTGCAGCTAAAATTGACGTTGACTGAGGACTCATCAGAATGAGAATTTTATGCTGCAATGAAATGCTTTTCCAACACCAAAGGATGGTGAAATGGTAGCTCCACAAATATGTAAATCTAAAATATATCAAAAGAACAATAGACCTCCCTCCTCTGTTAGCCCCTTAATGGTAGACCACAAATCTGGCTTTGAGTAACACATTCTCGATAAGATAAAAACAAGCCAATTATGGAGGAAAGTCACAACTACGCTTTATAATCATCCAAAACAGAAATATTGCATCAAGGTCTCGCTAGTAGATAGCAGTGTGATTCAGACACCTCTGTGGAGGGTAAATCAGCAAGATCGTTCCCCCACAACATGCCTATCCTTTGACTCAGCAATTTCACTTCTAGGAATTGAGCTTATGCTCCTATTCTTAAGGCGTCTGAAATAATGGAGGCATTCGTTGTAGCAGTATATTTGAAAAATACCTGAAACAACTAAAATAATTATTAGGAGACTGGTAAAATGAAGCTAGACTATCTTCATGGAAGGCTGTGACGCTGTCTCCATCGGTACAGACTGGTCTCCTCTAAGAAAGGCTATGACGTGAAGAAACAATGGGAATGCCTAGAAGAAATTTAAATACGCACCCAGCAAAAACCCCATACTCAAATATCCACGGCAATGTTACTCATGATAACAAAAAGGAGAAAAAATCCCAAAGTGTATTAACCAGTGTGGTCTGTCTCTACAAGGGGATACGATTTAGCCCTTAAAAGGAAAGAAATACTGATACATGTTGTAACACAGATGAACTTCCTCGAAAACAGGGTAAAACTGAAAGAAGCTGGGTTTAAGAAGCTGGGTGAAATGTCCAAAAGAAACAGATCCACAGAAACGGAAAGTAGGTCAGTGGTTTCCAAGGATGGAGGGGAGGGAAAGGGGGGAGGGGCTTCCGTGAACAGGTCAGAAATTTCTCTCCAAGTAATGGAAAAGTTCTAAACTTAGACTGTGGTGATGGTCACAGAACTCTAAGAACATGACAAAAAAAAAAAAACATTGACTTATATACTTTAAAAGGGGAGATGTTTGTGGTCTGTGAATTATAGCCCAATGAAGTTGTTCTATTTGTTTTAATTTCAGAATATAATGGGTACGCATTTCGGTTACATAACTCGCTCTTAAAAATCCACCTTATAGATGGATGGTGGGGCGTAGTGCTCCTGGTACACAGTGTGGCAGCAGCAAAGCCATCCTCATCTCACATTGAGCATGTACTCATGGCTGTCACCTGATGGGTGGGCAGTAGCTTTTTAAATTTTTATAACAATTCTCTGCTGCAGAGGGAAAGTATTATTGCTTCCCATTCAGAGGTGAGAAATTGAGGTTCAGAATATCAAAACTATGATGAAAGAGACATCCTGATCCGAGAACCCATGTTCTTATTTACTAGAACCTGCTATGTCAATAAAGCGTTCAATACATTTTCACCTAACTATTGTAATGATGCCTACCCTCTCTAACATCTAAAGGCCTTCTGCAGTTAACCTTTAAGAGGCTAAATAGCAGCTAATAACTTGTACTTGTCACTAGAACTATATCTCTGCAATTAGTTCTAATAGAAATTAGAAGGCGATGAAATCTGAAATGCATAAGCACCCTGTTGCCTAACCCTGCTCAGGACCCAGCATGGGGTCGTGAGGCAAGACATCCATCCAAAGGTGCCAAGAGGCTTTAACATTAAACAGCAGGTGCAAAAGAGACAGGAAGCTCCCGTTTACATGAGGCTGCTCAGGCTGCACTGAGGGGTTATCACAATTCCACTTGTATTTTTATTCTTTCCCTTACAATATGTGTTTCTCAGCTTTGCTTTTTACTAATTTAAAACGCAACAATGCAAAAGTGTATGAAGAAGAAAATGCTAAGCCTTCCTGTGCCTCACCTCGCTTCCTCCTGCCCAGAAGTTGTCGCTTGCAGCAAGTAGAGAATGGCGCCTCCCCGAAGACGTTCCCTTTTTTTCTTCTTCCATAGTAACAAAGCCCTGGGCCACCCGCCAGATGACAGACTGTGTTTTCTAGGTTCCAGGTGGAGCCACATGACTAAATACTAAGAAAACAGATGTAAGAAGAAGTTTTGTGTGAACTCTCCAGGGAAGCTTCATAGAATGGGAAGGGGACAAATTGATTTCTGCCTGTCCTCCTTTTCCTGGCTTTTAAGGTACATGATGCACAGAGCTCCAACAGCCGTTTTGCGCCAGGAGGTAACTTTAGGTGGGAAGCCACTTGCTAGAATGGTGGGGCAAGAAACCACTTTCCTGTGGCTGGCCAAGCTATACTACTAGCTTTGACTCCTTTTCCAGGAAAAAATAAAGCAAAAAGAAATGTTAATAAGCCACTGTTAGCCTGAGTTTGGGGGGTATATGGAAACCTAATTCAAGGAGAGATAAGATCCTTTTAACTTATATATAAATGTGTGTGTATGTTTTTTAAAAATCAAGCATGTATTATGTTCTTCAATCCTTTTCTCCTAGAAAGCAAATCGGAGGTGTGTTCCCCCTCACTTGTGCATAGCCCTAACAATTTCTTTTTAATGAGTACAAAACTATCCCCTGCAAGGGGGTGTCATAGGTTATGTGCCATAAAGCCTATAGGCAGACACAAACTGTTTTCTTGTATGTGTTTACCACTTTGTTACATTCTATTTTTTTTTAATGCTCTCTTCTTCTCAAAAAATAAAAAAAAAAAAAATCCATTTCTAAACAGCTCTGTCTTCCAATGCATTGAGTTTTACTTTGTTGTTAAGAGAAGCAACTTTGTTTCCAACTTGCATTTTGGGGAAACCAACAGAGCCTACGCTGGGCTAGCATCTCCTGTAGTGGGTGCTGATGCACGGACTACCCACACATCCACACATCCAGCTGAGAGGTGTGCACTTGAATTTGAATTTAGCTGTGGATGCCATGACAACACTGGGTTCTGGGAAAGGAGCAAGCGGGGGCTGTTTTGGGAGAACAACCAGGGAATTACAAGTGTGAAGAAGCGTCACAACATTCTAGGCAGAGGAACACACACTTAAAATATGTCTTCCTTGGACAAACCTCAAAATAATTATTACCTGCCAGGTGAAAAATTGAATTAAAAAAAAAACTTTTAAAGTGGTCATTCTCAGAGAGAAGGCAAATTTGGAACCAAAGATCCTAAAGTTTGCCTTTGGAATTAGAATGGCAATTGCCTGGGTAAAACAGACCTCAGAAAGGTCATTCAAAGACCAAGTTCATGTTTTTAGGCCATTTACTCAAGCTTTCAATTTTAGACAGAAATAGTAAGGAAGGAATTTCTGTGGATTGGTCCTTCTGCTGGAAGTGTGCAATTATTTCAGCCTCCTTATCAGAACTACACAGAAACCTCAACTATTTTGAACCACTTCCCAAGAAAGTAATAATTTAAAAAAAAAAAAACCAGGCAAATGGTACCTCAATAAACATTGTCTGGGATAACTAAAACATCATTATTTCACAGACACTTCCCATTTGTGGCGAGCCACTGATCTTAAAGCATTTCTCCCTTTGAATAAGAAACTGCATTTTCCTTTCCCACTGATGTTCAGAAAAAGGAAACAGACTACTTTCTGGTAACAGACGGCCCTACTGTTTTCTCCAGGAGTTTAGACCCAGTCATGTGCATGTAGAGATATCTATTATTGGAAAATGGAGTTGTTCCAGGTATTTCTGGGGGGAAAAAATAGCTTAATTTAATTACATGGCTCTGGGGGACTTCCAGAAGTTAGACATTGCCTTTATGTTCTCAATTTAAAAAAAAAAAAAAAAAAAAAAAAGACTTGTGTACTTGGTTTTTGCCAAGAACTCAACGTGGTTCATGATCAGACCAGGAGTCTGCAGCAAGAAGTTCAGTTCAAATTCTAAGGAGAGAATCACGATTCGTAAGGTTCTTCGAGCCCAGCCAGCAGCGAGCTCCAAGTCAAAGGAACCAATGCATTTCTTTCCTGAATTCACGAGTCAGAACATGGTGGATCCTGGTGCCACGCTGTCCTTGTCCTAAGCTTTGAGGCCTGACCCTCCACAATGCAAAGAAAAGATACCCTCAGACTGAACGATTTCTTTAAACAGCTGAGTCTTTATCCAACATGATGAATAGAGCAAGGAAAAACAGCTTGGTGATTCTGAAATCTGACCCCATGGAGGCTAAAGGAGAGGAATGCAGGAAATGGTTAAAAAAAAAAAAAAAAATCTTGGTTTGCTTCTACCTCAGGCTTCTGGGCTGGAGATCGGAGAAGAGGGAACCTTCCCTGGAGGAAGCTGCCAAGTAGAAAGGGCAAAATGGAGTAAACGAGAGAAACTGCTTCGAGCAGAAAGAGAACAGCAGAGTCACAGAAGCTGGGGCCTGGCATGGACAAGCATCACTCTCACGCTCACAAATCAAAAAACAGAACATTGAACAACACAGCGTTGATTTGTTTCTTGATGTTTCGCCCCAAATCTGCCGGTGAATCTTCAATCCGCAAATGGGAAGCATTAGAAAGCCTGAATGCAATGCCCGGCAACCCCCTCTGTAAGTTCTATAAAGACAAAAGGATCCTCTAAGTTACCTCTTTAAAAAATGTAAATTTTAAAATTAGGCAGCACGACACTGTTAACTGTGAAATGGACAATAACGGTCCATGTTTAATAAGAGCTTCAAATCTGGACTTCTGCATAAAAGGAGCCTGTTAAACTCTCCCAACAAGGTATTACTCTCTCCGTGTTATGGGTGAGAAGATATCCGAGAGGTTGAGTAGTGGCTTTGACATTGAAAACCAGACCTACATCCAGACTTCTCCATATTCTCTCTTACCGACAGCCACAGATGTCTGACAATTATTATGAGCCATGAAGAAATAAAGTCCAGTAAGAAGAACTAACAGAAGCTCTGGAGTGCACCCCAGTGAACATATTCTTTGCATGAGCAGGTTCACTGAGTGCATGCTTGAAAGTGAAATAGAAAAATTAATGTTTTCATCCAAAAGATAATTCATTTTGACCCATTTGGTAAACTTCCATTTGTCCCCATAAAATTCCTCTGCTCCCCCCATAGTTAATCAGGTGGCTAATTATAAAGATGCCCAACCACCTAAGAGAACAGCATTCCACCTTCTCCTGCCAGAGTTCAATCCATCACCCAGCCTTGGGGAAAACACTTCCTTTCAGGACAAGGACACTCATAATTAGACCCACTATAAATAACCCGGGTGCCCAGAGCCTTGCCACTTAGAGTATTTAACACATGGGTAGGGCAAAAACCTTTGCCTGCTCTCCCACCCGACAGTGACCAGAACCCACTTAGGAACACGCTAGAATAATGTTCTTTTCCCCAGGGCTGTCTTCTGCTAAATACAAATCACAACCAACCATGTACAATGTAAAAGCTATAAAGAGTGACAAAAACTCAACCTTTTCCGTTATCTTTTTAAGGCCTGTTTTTTTTAATCAAAGATGGGCTGGTATAGATCAGCTTCAGCTACCAGCTCAAGAGCATGCAAACTGCCTTCCTGCAAATCGGTTATGGAGAAAGATAAAATAAGAGAGCAGAGGGAGAATATTGAAACTCCAAGAAATGACGTGTGTGATGAATTTGCTTTAAGAATCAGAGAGAGCTGAGTTGGAAACCCAGCTGCCTTTCGTTGTGTGACCTGGGGACAATCTGGGCAAGCACCTCCCCTCACTCCTCTTTGTTGCAGTGTTTTCCCAGTGACTGATTTAAAAAAAAAAAAATACAACCTACATCCTCACAGCTCCCTCACAGTGTGGTCACTGGAGAGATGTGGGCCCTGATGACACACAGTAGGGCTGGGTTTTGTCTGTTTTAGAGATGGGATCTCACTATGTTGCCCAGCTGGGTCTCAAACTCCTGGCTCGACTCTCTGAATTATTAAACCTGAGAAAGGAGTAATAGGAACCCCCAAATATATAGACTTCCAGGCAGAAGTGTGGCTAAGTGGGGCACCCCCTTGGGGTCTGAAGCAGGGGCATTCTTATGAGACTGAGCTGGTAGAGGACCCACACTGCCTCCAGAAGCCAGTATGAGAATTGAATTAGATTGCTGATACATATAGATACTAGTTTGTGTTGGACAATTGGAAAATGAGTTTGGAAAAAAGTAATAACAAATCTGATGTCAGGAGTTGTGTCACAGAAAAGGAGGAGGCCACAGCTGATGATAAGCAACGTGAAGCCAGATAATCAACAGCTATGGGGGAGGGAGAGACTGCTGATTCAGAGGCTGCTCCTGGAAAGTCCCTCTAACAGGCACCATTCAGCCACAGTGCCAGGTGATGTGAGCAAGCAGGGAGAGAGTAGTCTCAGCAGAGGGCATGTGCAAAGGCCCTGCGGCAGGTGTGCCTGGCAGGACTAAACTAAAGTAAACCAGCAAGGGGAGCAAAGGGCGGGGTGACAGGAGACCAGAGCAGAAAAGGAGCTGGAGGCATGGTCTTGTGAAACTTCCAAGGCCCTGGATGGACTCTGTGTTTTACTCTAAGCAAGACAGGAGATTTGTAGAATTTTGAGCAGAGGATTGGTATAATCTAACCAGTTTCAAAAATCATCTCAACCAAAGGTGAGCAGAGGTAAAAGCAAGGAAGCAAGTTAGGGGGCCGTTGTAATTGTCCAAGTGGTAACACATGGAGTTGTGACGTATAGTGAAAATAAGGGGGTACCAAGAGCTAAATCCTGAGTGTCTGTTGAGTGCAGACGCCAATTACTGAGATAGGAAGGGCTTAAGAGCAGTGTATTTGGGGAGATGGATTAGGAGTCTTCTATTAAGATGCCTTTGATCCAATCAGCTGTGGCAAGGAAGAAAGAGGTTCCCATAACAGGAGATTGCAGTAAGAACACAATCTTCAGGGAAGCTGGAGTCAAGGTGCATCAGTGAGCAGGTCTCCCCACTACAGAAGTTACAATGTAGCTTTGATTATCAAAGACCAAAATGATAAGACAACAGCATTCTCTCTCCAGAATTTGAAATGAGGTGTTACTAAAAGCCTCAAGTCAGATTTGCCACAGATAGTCTGCAATTTCCAATGCATCACATCTCCTTGAAGCCAAAACAAGTATTGGTTCAAAGATAAAATAAGACAAACTGGTTATCTCACGGCATAGAGCCAAATTCACCAACACAGTTACTGAATGCATCATTCACTTTCAAATGAATTGATGTCGTATTAATATTATGTTTAAACCGATTATTTCCCTTTCTTTATTAAATCACAAGAGGATGGTATTAAAGATTTAATGATATTCATTTAAAGTACAAGCTACTTATTTGAAAAAAAAACGGAGTGCACCTCACATTCAAACATTGAAACACTGGCCCACATATAGAATACATATTTTTGCCTTTCGGCAGACATTACAAAAAGAATTTGTCAATCCCTCACCTTCAGTGACAAAGGTATTGGTAATTTTTGTGTCCTTACAGAGGAGGATAAATCATTTCATCAATACTTAATCACTAAGTATTATAATTTATAAATTAAAAAGGAAACAGGCCTAACGTTAATTAAAGACTTACTATTTATCTTGTATTTTCTATGGAACAGATGTAACACATTTAACATAATGGCTTTTTTAATCTTTGGAACACTTGATCTCTTGAAATAAGAGAACACAGTTTAAACTACCAGAGAACAAGAAAAACATTAACTGAGACACAGTACCTCTTAATGTCAAACTTACACTGGAGACTCAGGTGTACCGGTTCTTTGCTAGGCAAACCTGGACATGTTAATTAGCTATACATTAAACAACCTGATCATTAAAAAATAGATGCTGATAGTAGAGGGTAAGTGAGAATACTATGAGCTGATACATACAGCATGCTTAACACAGTCCCCAGCACAACATAAGGACTTTGTAACCGTGAGGATGACTTCATTCATTTTGGGGTGCTATAAAAACATACCCATAATCTTCACCTTCTGATGGTTTGCTGAACAATCTGTTCACAGAAAGCCGATTAATCAGAAAGTCATCACAAATGTATTAATGTGAACATGGGAGAGTACCTCAGAGTGATTTCCCTATATCCCACTGGGGTACCGATGCTAATATAATCCTACTACTGATTTTCACTCAGTAGGAGGATAACAAATGATCTTTAGGGGAATTCAGTGCATACAATAGCCTGGGACAAAGTTTGTTGGGCTCAGGGAGCAGACACAGTATGTGAAAAGAATCTGTTCGTGTTTGTTGACGGATTTTAGTCTTTCTGCCTTTGATGAGAGCTCAGTTAATAAGAAACTCAAGGAAGGGAGCAGAGGTGACTGTTTGTTCTTTGGTAGGTCCTGAATTTCAGGGAGAACTTCACAGAACATCTTCTTCCTATGCTTTGGAGAGGTGGAGGACTGAGAGACAGAAAAGGGTGGAGAAAAACAGTCACTGTCCTTGGTGGGTCAGTCTGTGTGGGGACTGGTTACCAATAAATTCCACTGGAATGGAAACTCATCAACGTCCCAGGAACTTTCTAACATGGGCAGATGCGATCATGTTATACTAACTTGGGTCATTAAAAAAAAAAAAAAAAACAACAACTTAATAAAAACCCCTCTCCTATGTTTCCCTTTGTTGGATTCAATCTATTCTAAAAAACAAAAAGGGAGAAAGGTAGGATAGAGTATAAGGTTAAGAGTGCAAGGTACTGGGGACAGATCTGGGCAGGAGCCAAGCATTACTGCTGACCATGAGTCCTGGAAACAATACCCATTGGACACAACAAACTGTCCCAATCCTAAGTCACACTGAGCATTGATAAGAAAAGGGCAAGAGAGAAGTGTAGTCAGGCAGTTAAATAAAATGCTTTGCCTTTTAACCTTGACTCTCTTTGGAGCTTTCCACTGTGCTATATTTTCTGATGCCTGAGATTGCAATAAAAGCCTGTGAGGATCATTGGGAGGGGCTGCCCCCTTGGCTCTCCATGCAGAGGGCAAGACGGTGTGAGCTTACTGGGGTCCTCACGTTCAACACAAATAGACTGGGGGGTGTTATTTATTTTGCTTCAAGTTGCACCAACAAGTCTGGCAGGTAAGAGACAAGTACCTGCTGGCATCTGCTCACCTTTAAGGGCTTTTCGTTCAATACTCACCGTATCAGGGAGCCCTATATTGGGGTGAAGTTCACCGCACTCCTACATACCATAAACTGAAATTTATATCTCATGAGTGTGGAGGCTGGGAGTCCAAGATCAAGGCACCAGCAGATTAGGTGCCTGGTGAGGGCCCCTTTCCTGGTCTAGAGACGGCAGGTCCTTGGCCATGTCCTCCATGATGCAAGGCCCAATGAGCACTCTGGGGGCTCTTTTACAAGGGCACTAATCCCATTCATGATGACTCTGCCCTCATACTCAATCTCATCCTAAGTCCCATCTCCCAATACCAGCGCACTGGAGGGATTCAAATATCATCATATATTTAAAAGAAAAAATACATGTCTTTCAAGAAACTTGATAAGAAGAGAAACTTTGAGGCCAGGAGACAGATTTCAAAATATAAATGGTGGGGCGAGGTACCTAAACCTTCAGTCTATTACAGAGGCACCACCATCACCATCAGCAGCACCATCACTTTATCATCTCCACCAGGACCTCTATCGTCATCCATCCTGTAAGACTTACTATTGTTCTATTTTACTGAGAAAAAATAAAGCACAGAGGTATTAAATAAATCACCCAAATCCACACAGCTTGTGAATGGCAAAGCCAGCATTTAAACCAGGAATATGTAGGCCTCAAAGATTAAATAATTCAAATCCCGGTCGTGTGACTCCGGCATACACGCAGATTAGGTTACATTATCACACAGTGCCTAAATCATGACGCTTTAGATTTATTTTAGAACTTTCTTATGGCATTAGTTTGTTTCATATAACTTTCATAAGATAGTATTTGATTCCTCTGAGAATCCATACCTATGGCCGTTATTCAGATGAAGAAATGGAGGTCAATTTAGCCCATGTTAGTTAACCAAACACTAATAAATCTTGACAAAAGATATAGAAGGTATTAGAAGTTTAGTCTCTGAAACTCAGCGGTGTAACAGTGCTCATGAGGTGTGAAGTTATACTCACATCAAATGAGCTCTGCTAGTTCCTCAGGGATACATAGCGATGTTATGTTCCAATTCTCAAATGAATAAAAAGAAATCTAAAGATTACTATAGAGCAAAAAAACACGAATCCTGACATATGTTATATTTAAAAGCAAAAACATGTCTTTCAAGAAACTTGATAAGAACGGGGATTTTGAGCCCAGGAGACAGTTTGTAGAAGCAGAATTGCTTCCAAGAAAAACCTGTTTGAAATTCAGTGTTACAGAATAAATGCATAGATATTAAAGACTTAATTGCAAGTTTAGAAGTGATCTATCCCCTTGCCTATAAATTCTTTGAGGGCAAGAACCAAATTCAATTTCTGTTATTCCCATGTCTAGCAACCATCTTGATTTTTAGTACCTATTTAGTAGTGGATTAAATGAACTTTTCCGTCATTTATTGCTAGGCTGGATCTTGGGGCAGGGTCGTGTACACATCTTGGATTGAACCACCTGAGATGGATTTTCATCTCATCATTTAGAGTGACCTGAATTTTTATGAAGACATCCCCCATAGGGAAGGACATAGCTCAGATATGACAGTATACACTCCTGAGGACCTAAGTAAGGCACAACGTCCCCAAAGCTACAGTATTTCCAAAGGATTAAACTCATTATATCTTTCCATCTTCTATAAAAGCCTTTTTAATTTAGGCAAAGCTGTACAGAATACACACACACATACCATGTCCTCAGAAGTAACCATTTAAACAACACTGCTTGGTTCTTTTTTTTGACTGAATTAGAACCCCAATTTGAATAACCCACATCGTTTTTAAATTCATAAATGTTTTTCTTACAGTAATTAAATATGTATCTGTAGCTGACAATGGGTATCAGCATGCATATTTAAATATAGCTCCTCTTCCCACTGTAACAAGATTATATAACCAGATACACTTCTGCCCACTTAAGGAATTATATGCAGAGAAGTGAGAATATAGGAGGCATATTTGGAGATGTTGTCTATCATTAGCCCAGGGGTGAGTGACACACTTTAAGTGAACATTTTACTATTATACACATTTCTCTTTCTGCTCCCCCTGCCTGCTTTAAAAGTCACAAGTAACTAGAGTCAGCAAGAGACGGATTCTGTCAGGAATTGCTGTCAGCTAATGCATTGCCCAATTGCTGCAGCATCACAGACTGGCACAAAAGCATCCTCTGGACATTAATACCACCACCTGACAAAACTGGCTGATTGTCAGTAATCTTCTCTATTCCGAGTATACATTACCGGGTAGCTAATATCTCCTCGGATGTACCAGACCAGTTGTTGCCTGTTCTGCTGGACTGAACCATGCCCCTTTTCATTGGCAACCAATAAAAGAAACTATTTTCTCCTCCGTAGATAATTACCTTTCTTGAATGTATTCATCAAGACAGAACACAAGCTCAAAACACTACCAGTTTGCATCTGAACTGACGTGGGTAAGATGTTGTTGGTTATAAGACCTTCAAGTCAAAATTTAGTGCTCTGCAAGAAAATGTTCCCTCAAGGGAGTCTATACCCTGAGTTCATAAACCCCCATGCCCTCACAAAAGTCCTGACAACAGGAGGATTTCCACATCTAGCAACATTGAGCTAATTGACCAGTTAGTTACAAACCAGGGCTGACTCAGGAAAATAGATGGTGGCACCAACTGGACTTCAATCTGTGTGGTATTGTTTCTCAGTAAGTTTTGAAGCCGAAATAATAAGAAAAGACATAAAATCATAAGTAACCCACATCTGACGTCAGATCCAGAGAATACTAAGATTATCTGTGTTGTTTTTAAAAATAAAAAAGGAAGGAATGCAAAGAGACAGAAAGGACAGGAAGGTGGGCATTCCCATAATTCAACTCTCAGGGACAAACTTCCCTCAAAGGATGGAGGACGACGTCCTTGAACTTGCTCTCATTGCCTCAGGTGGGGACCTCATGTCACATATTCCTTCTAACATCAATTAAATGTGACCTCCAGCATCTCATTTCTCATTTATTTCTCAGTGAATCTCATCTCCCCTCGCTCTCTGCCGACTGCCCTTTGTTAGCAAAAATAAAACTTCTCAGAGAAAGTTAGTGAAGCCGTGGTTACTAGGGAACCCTGCATATATGTTAAAATAACGTGAAGCTCTTCAGCAAAAGGAAAGAGAATACTTAAGACTCCACTAAACTTCGAATTTTTAAAGCACCCCTGAACCAAAGTGAGCAAGAAAAGAGATCTACTGCCATTTCTGGAATCCTTGGAATTCCTCATCTGTCTGAAAACTGAAGTACAACCGTGGACTTCTAGAAACTCTTGACATCTTTTGACAAGTGGAAAAGGCGAATTCTCACGCTCAGTACAGTAATGGGAGGATGAGCGCCTTGCAGAATTATTCAGAATAATGAAAGAGAAGGAGAGTGTCAGGTTGGCACCTGTCAAGCAGAAGATGTGACTTCCCTGGGGAACTTCCACAGGAGCCCCATATTCAAAGCCGAGTGTCCCTTCACTGGAGCAGTTGCGCCTTACAAGGGACCAAAGACTCTGTCAAGGAATCAGAATCCAAAATCCCTTAGGACTTCCCAGTTTTTCTCTTGAATTACACCCTGCCGTGAGCATTGAGTATAAAAGTAGGGTGCCGCCATTGAATCCCTTTAGAATAAGCAATGAGAGCCTCAAACTTCCAGCAGGGGGTCATTCCCTCTTTCTAATTAGGAATATTTATCAATGACATGAAGGTGAAAAGGACAGATTTGTAAGGAGAGTGAACAACAGAGAGATGATGATGTTCAATGAAAGCAGGCACTTTAGTTAATTTCCGCTGCTAATTAACTATCCTACAGCCAGTTAAGTACTGGTAAGAAGTGGGACTAGATTTCCCAAACCCTAGAGGTCATCCTTGACTACAAGTGATGATCAGTCTTAAGCTAAGATTTGTGACAAAGACATTTACCAACTTCTCCGCTTCTCATTAATACTTTGTCCAATGGAATATGTCATTTCCTTACTTCCCCTGAATGACAGTATAGCTGTGAACACTTTCTAGAAGGCAGAGATTTTGCTCACTCATTGTTCACCTTATTTTATCCAACTTCACCTACCAAGGTGGCAGGAGCCTCTATAAAAAGCCAACTTATATTTTGCTTCCAACGGCTTTGCTGTGGAACGGACTCATGTTCACACTTAACCACTCCAGGACAAGTTACTTATAATCACTAAGCCTCAGTTTGCACATTTGCAAAATAGGGAGACTGTTGCAAGTATCATTCCCAAAATGGTTGTAGTAAGGATTAAGGGCAATAACAAATATAAAGCATTTGGCATAGTTCCCAGAAGAGAGCGCACACTCAGGAAAGCTCAATAAACCACAAGGAAGATTATTTTACTTATTGGGAATTGTGTTCAGCTGAACGTAACAGGAAACCAATTACTGTGGCTCGGCAGCCCACGGTCCCAAGATGACAGCTCACCCTCCAGAAGCATCTCTGTGGTACACTCTGGAAGGGGGCACAGGAGAGTTTGCAGCTGACTCTGCAGGTTTTATCAGAAGGCCCAGCAGGTGACTGAGGCTGAGCTGAGAAGCTGGGAAATGTAGCCGCTTTAGCTGGATATACCATGACCCTACACAACCTGAGGAACCGTTGGTAAAAAAAGGAAAAAGACACCCTGAGAGGTCCAGCAGCGTCTGCAAAACAAGCCTTCATCGTGCTCTTGTTATGATGAGGAAAGAGTTGACGCAGAACTCGGCAAGCATGCACAGCAGCCAAGTGTGTGCCCCTGCTCCGCTCTCCTTCCTTTATTCTGGAATATTCCTTCTCCACTCCCAGCTGCTGGTGCTCAGCCAGCTGACAGTGTTCTCTAGTCCCGCATTACAGTGACTGTGCAGTGACTGAGGCCATAGTCTAGTGCACGTCACCAAAATGGAGGTTACCCTTCCTAGAAAATTTCTTTGCTTTTAAAGCATTTTTTTTAATATTATAGTAAAGTGCAGGATTTTAACATGAAGGAATATTACTAACAATGGCAAACTTTGGGAGGGCTCAGTGGTTCATGCCTATATTCTAACACTTTGGGAGACTACGGCAGGAGCATTGCTTGAGACCAGGAGTTGGAGATCTGCCTGAGAAAGAGAAGACCCTGTCTTTACAAAACAACAAAAAAAATTAGCTAGGCATGGTGGTGAATGCCTGTAGTTCCAGCTACTTGGGAGGCTGAGGCAGGATGGCTTGATTAAGTAAAAAGATTCACAAATTCATATTTTTTTGGCCTGGGGCCTGTGGCTCAAGTGGCTAAGGCACCAGCCACATACACCTAAGGTGGTGAGTTCAAATCCAGCCTGGGCCTGCCAAAAAAAACAACAATGACGACTGCAACCAAAAAAATAAAAAATAGCCAGGTGCTGTGGCGAGTGCCTGTGGTCCCAGCTACTTGGGAGGCTGAGGCAGGAGATTCAGTTGAGCCCAGGAGTTGGAGGTTGCTGTGAGCTGTGATGCCATAGCACTCTACCCAGGGGGATAGCTTGAGGCTTTGTCTCAAAAAAAAATTCATATTTTTAAGAAACTGTACTTGTGCAGGTCAATACTTTTGAGTTTCCACTCGCCAACATTAAATGCCGCGATGGTCTGCATGCAGGGATTATTAGAATATGGGGAGGACCTGCAGGAACTATAAAATGTCACATGGTTTCCCTGGAAAGAGCTAAGTCTTTTTTCTTGATTCTCTGAATAAGTATATTTTGCAGAAAGAAAATCGGGTAGTAGAAAGGAAGAATGAGGAAACAGGCGTCTCTGAACATTCACAGGTGCGTCCACCCGTGCCTTGCTCAGTGGTCCCCTGGCCCTGTCCCTCTTGTGTCTCTGGCATCTATTCGGTGTCGTGAATAGACGGCACTGCAGACGTCCTCAGTGAAATCATCTCTGTTGGAGCAGGTACACAGTAGACCCAGCCTCAGGGTCGACACTGCAACTGGATTGACCTGAGTTGATTCTCCTCCCCTGACATCTGAACCCTGTGATTGGTTCAACCATGGACACGAGACCCCAAGACCTAATTCTGGCTGATGAAAGACACACTTCCAATGTGTCTTCAGCTGTTGGGAGAGAGAAAGCCCCATACTCTCCCTCCCTGCCCTGGATAGGAACTGAAAGGGTAAGAGCCCTCCAGGCGCTGACGGCATCTTCACCTTGAAAATGGCCTTGGGAGAACAAAGGAGAGGGGAGCAAAGCCGAGAGAGAGTCAGGGCCCTCGGAGTCATCTACCTCCAGCAACAAGCCGTTCCTCGTGAGCTGTGCAGCCCTGGGCCTTTGAGCCTCCCAAGCCAACACCTTCCTTTCTGCTCCGTTGGAATGGTGTTTTCTGCCATTTACAAAGCCATAACTGGTCAAAACTCCCCCTGCGAACCTTTACCTAGCGTGGGTCCACAGTGGATTAAGACTAAACCAACATACTGGTAAATTCTCCAGGGTACTAGCCTCCAAGCATATTGAAAGAAAAAATTTTTTTTTAATTACAAGCTCTCTGCCACCTTTTCTGCTTTCCTTTCCTTGGCTTTCGGTATGAACAGAGGAAAGACGTGCTGTATGAGCAGGAGCAGGCAGAACAGAATACTCCACCTGCCCAAGCCTACGTCCTCATCAGGGGCGACGTCAGTGACTGTACGGAGCACCTGCTGGACACAGTGGGCACTACCGTCTCCGACTTAGCACAGCCATGCTACCTAGACAATATCGTTATCCCCATTTTCCAGAGAGGGCAATTTGAGTCTCCAGGAGTTAGTTCATTTTCCCCAAGTCACAAAGCAAAGAAGGAATCAGCGTAGGATTGCCACCCCTGTGACTTCAAGGACCCTCACCCTCCAAAGCATCATGGGAAGTAACAGAAAAGTATATGACAATGTTTAGCTCAGCCCCAGGCATGTAGAAAATAGTCAATGGTAGCTATTACGGCTGTCGCTGCCGAAGCCTGGTGACACGGGTTTGGCTGTCCTAAGACACAAACGCAGTTCTATGCCGTCTGGCTGAGCAAATAGATGGTGCTGATGGAGCCTGCCTTGCCGGGTGAGCCCACTGGCTCATTCCCATCTTAATGGGTTGCTCTTTCAACTCCAGAGGCCCAGAAGTGAAATCAAGTGGACGAATTTGTAGATGGGGTGTGCTCCCAATGGCCAAGCAGGGACAGTAATTCTGGCCCAGGGAGCACACTAAACCGGGCAGCCTTCCAGGCAGCACAGCCTGGGGCAGTGTAAGTGAGCTCAGCTAAGCACCAGCGGCTGAGCCAACTGGGTTCTGGCAGATCAGGAAAGCAGAAATGTTCTCTCCAAAACTGGGCCATGAGATCCCATGTCAGATCCATTCTGAAAGCCCCCCAGTGGTTCAGCGATACCATCCGCTATCCTGGTTAGTCATCATTGTAAAGCGGTTTTCTGAGGTTGCATCCCCAGCTGTGGTTTAAAGAGATTAGCAATAAAACACCCCTCTTAACCATGACTAGAAATTTAACATGCAACGGCTTATTCTCTCTTCGAATCTAACAAGAAGCTAAACGTCACACATATACAAAATTTAAAACTAGCTGCTTTAAAAATGTGATGTTACTTAGTGCACGTGTATTTGAGGATAAAGTGTGACTCTTCACGACTGTGCGTCGTTCACCCCTCCACGGTGAGTGAGCCCAAATCCAGAACAGGGAAAAGGAAAACCTACAGAAAAACTTGACGATGAAGCCAAAAATGGGCGGCTTTATTACAGCAGCCTGTTTTTCAGGGAATTCTTGTGTAAACAAGTTTTAAAAATTCGCAACCAAAGAAAAGGTAAATCTGTCCTCTCAAAGGCGTACGTACTGCCCTCAAAAAGCTCTGGTGGGCTTGGATTTCAGAACCGCTGGACAGTTTTCAGCACAGTGGCCCCCAGGCAGCCTTTGTCTTCTAGAGAGGGATGTTTACAACCAGGGTGAGCCGCCTAGCACTTCCGTCCTAGAATGAAATTCCTCTCTGTGATTAAAGCTCGGCCTTTACCAGCATGGGTTTGCCACTCACAGAATTTAATTAGAGAAAGTGGACAGCCGAGAAAGGAGAAAATTCTAGTCAATAACAAAGGCTCCTGTCCCCATCTCGCCGGAAACCCTTTTCACTTGCACTTGCTTCGCACGTGTTATAGACAAACGGGATAAGAAAGTGAAGCAGAGCCCTCCCCCAAATGCCGGCTGTGGTTTGCTTCTTCCTTAAAACCCACCAGTGGGCTCAGCGCCTGTGGCTCAAGTGGCTAAGGCGCCAGCCACATACACGTAAGGTGGTGGGTTCGAATCCAGCCCGGGCCCGCCAAACAACAATGATGGCTGCAACCAAAAAATAGCCGGGCGTTGTGTGGGCGCCTGTGGTCCCAGCTACTTGGGAGGCTGAGGCAGGAGACTCACTTGAGCCCAGGAGTTGGAGGTTGCTGTGAGCTGTAATGCCATGGCACTCTACCCAGGGGGACAGCTTGAGGCTCTGTCTCAAAAAAAAAAAAAAGAGTGCCGACTTTGGAGCCAGACCCTGGCTTGGTATCCTGGCTCTACAACTTACTCTATCTTGGGCAAGTTACTTAACTTCCTCAGTGTCACTTATCAAAAACAAATATGAGAATAATGTAAGTACCTACCTTGTGGTGTTTATGAGGGGATTAAGTGAGTTAATATGAGTAAAATGCTTAGAACAGTCCTGTGAGTGAGGTAGTGCTATTGTGTCTCCATATATTGGCAAGAACCTAACTTTTCCTAGTCCCTCCAGCTAGCATGTAGTGGAACTGGAATTAGTCCAGGTTAACCACTAAATTACCCATCTTGTTTTTAAATGTCTTATCATTAGTTTTAATCATAAGACATTATTCACAATTTAAGTTCTTTTTTTCTTAAAAAATTGTGTGTTTCTTTCGTATAAAAGAGAAAATGCTGGGTGGTTCATTTTGTTTTTGTTTCTTTTAGTGAAAGAAGGTTGGATGTTGTATTACAAAGAAGATTGGATGTTGTATTAGCGTTTATAAAGTTGGGCTTTTGTTTTGGCTACCCAAAATATTTTACTATCTCACATTTTAAATAATTTTAAAATACTTTAGAAAACTGTAATTTCTTTGATGAAGTTAAGAATGAAAGACGTTGTACATTGGTAAAATACCCTTCAATAGTTAAAGGACTTGGATCCGGGAAGGGTGACTCACACCTGTAACCTTAGTACTCTAGGAAGCTGAGGTGGGAGGATTGCTTGATTTCGGGACTTTGAGACCAGCCTGAGCAAGAATGAGACCTGAGACCACCCCTTCCCACCAAAAAATAGAAAACGTTAGCAGGGTGTGGTAGCACCCAACTGTAGTCCCAGCTACTGGGATTGGAAGGGCTAAAGCAGGAGAATCACTTGAACTTAGGAGTCTGAGCTGCCATGAGCTGTGATGATGCCACTGCACTCTATCCAGGGCAACAGAGTAAAACCCGCTCTTAGAAAAATAAATTATTAGGAAAATAGTCTTTAAAAATAGGATGGTTAAACCCTTTTTAAGAAAATTCACTTGTCCTACTAAGCTGCTTTAAGTACCATTCTGTACTGATGAATATAGTATCTGCCTTAGTCTCAGAGCATACTGTATAAAAATATTATGGAAAATGTCAAGTACGTCAAATGGTACAATGAAAGTCTTTTAATGTTTGTGTTAACATGGACCCATGCTTGTATACATTTATTTTTGTTAACATATCCCCACCTAGTTTCTTTTGGCCTCATGTATAATAGGTACACTGTAGGAAAATATGTTTTGTTATTTTTGTGTGTTTACTGACTTCTAATTGATAGCATAAAGACTTAGAAACCTGATTATATTTTTAGCCACAATTTCTGACCAATTTGAACTCTACAGAATTTGTTAGATTGTCGCCTTAAGTGGCCTTTATAATCTGTTTTTTAAAAGGTCAGAGTAAATTATGTTGTTAAAGCTATAAATTATCCATTTTTTTCCAGTGGAGAGTATCTTTTCCCTCTAAGCAAGTGTTCTTGCTTAACAGAAAAGGTTTTAGGTCACAATTATTAGATAACATTGTAGAGCTTACGTAGTCCATACATCATATCTTGAAATTCAGGTCTTGGCAGAGAAGATGAATTTTTGTTGATAGGAATTTCTGGGCTGTGTTATACACTGTTAGCTCACATTTGGAAGGAAAGCCTTTCTATTAAGATTTCCAAAGCTTTTCGCCTTTGTAAAATGTCAAGTGTGTTGAATAAAAATAAGGGAAGAAAGAAAGTGTAGAAAAACATCCTTTCCCTTGTAACTAGTTCCTGTTCACATAAGAAGATAATAGCTATTCCTTCATGCAGTAATCAAGTTGAAGTAACCCTCCAGGGTACTCTTTTTTTACACAAAAACAAATTGCAGTTTTCATTTGCATCACTGGGTGGCGATTTTTCATAGTCTTATGCTGCTGTTTGAAAACCTAGCATGCATGGCACTATTTGTGATTACGGGGGGTTTTCTGTTATGACATGTTTAATTGCACTTTTAAGACATTATCTTTAAGTTGATCACAAATTTACTAGTGTAATGTGCAGCCTCATAGTTATTTTAAATTAGGAAAAAGGCTGTTTTATAATCTGTTTTTATATAATTCTATCCAAAAGTAAGACAAAGGAGTGAATTAGTTTATTATGTTATAGCAAAAAAGAAGGAAGAATGACCCCCCCAAAAAGTTATAAATGAAAAGGAATAATTTAGATTATTATCGTTGGGTTCACTAACATTTGGGGGCAGACAGAACAAAATTGGGACGGGCACTATTGTAGAGATGAAAGGAATTGGGTTACAGTACAACTGAAATTCATCATGTTTTTCAGAATATGCAGGTGCTTCTTAAAGTAGGACATAAGAACTTCTAGTTTCTATCAAGCTAATTATTTTGTAACACTTATCAAATTTAGAACCAGAATTTAATAATTCATAGCAGCTTGGATTTCGTCTTTTAAGTATTGATACTGAAATATGTATTTTAGTTTCACCTGCTGTTTTCCAGTTTAAATGATAAACCAGATTGTGAAAAGTAGCGGGTTATTTTTAAGATCATCTTCTACTGAGTTCCTCATTCTTGGAATCAAACCATATATACATACTTCAGTTAAATGATCTCATTTTTATTGAAACTTTTTAAGGTAATCTTTTCATCTCTGTGTTGTTTCCTTTACTTAAAAGTGGTAACTTAGCTGTGTACAATAAAAATTTACAGGGGTGGTGCCTGTGGCTTAGTGAGTAGGGTGCTGGCCCTATATACCAAGGGTGGTGGGTTTAAACCCGGCCCCTGCCAAACTGCAACAAAAAATAGCCAGCGTTGTGGCGGGCACCTGTAGTCCCAGCTACATGGGAGGCTGAGGCAAGAGAATTGCTTAAGCCCAAGAGCTGGAGCTTACTGTGAGATATGATGCCACTGCACCCTACCCAGGGCAACTCTGTCTCTAAAAAAAAAAAAAAAAGTGAGACTCTGTCTCTGAAAAAGAAAAAAAATTTTACATTCTAAGAAATGAGGGACAGTTACTCACTTTGATTTTGTGTAGGGTTGAAGGCTTTAATTAAACCAGCAATGGAATGACTAAATAGGTTTTCAACATGGTATTCCTATTTTCATTCCTTGTTCTTAAAAAAAAAGTGTAACAAATCTTTAAAAAAATAAAGATTGTGGCTTGGCGCCTGTGGCTCAAGCGGCTAAGGCATTAGCCACATACATCTGAGCTGGTGGGTTCGAATTCAGCCTGGGCCCACCAAATAACAATGACAGCTGCAACCAAAAAATAGCTGGGCATTGTGGCAGATGCCTGTAGTCCCAGCTACTTGGGAGGCAGAGGCAGGAGAATTGCTTGAGCCTAGGAGTTGGAGGTTGCTGTGATGCCACAGCACTCTACCCAGGGTGATAGCTTGAGGCTCTGTCTCAAATAAAATAAATAAATAAAAATAAATAAAGATTGTGTTCATGGGTTAAACAGGAACTTATGCTATTATAAGCTCCTTAGCTACGTATCTGGATATCTAGAAAAACTCAAATTACATTTAATTTGTTTTACAATCTTTGTGGTCTTACTTTTGACCTTTAAATTCTAAAACAAGTGTGCTAGGTTTTTTCAGCCACCTTCATTATATAGATGCTTGTTTTCCCATTAAGAAATGTGGAATTGTATGTTTAATGGATAGAATTAACAGAATTTTCACACTCACTATTACTTGCTTCTGGTTTCCCAGATATTCTAGCAGCAGTTCAGTTTTTTTTTTTTTTTTTTTGAGACAGAGCCTCAAGCTATCCCCCTGGGTAGAGTGCCGTGGCATAGCTCACAGCAACCTCCAACTCCTGGGCTCAAGCGAGTCTCCTGCCTCAGCCTCCCAAGTAGCTGGGACCACAGGTG
>CAUYTI010113260.1:0-13768 GCA_963575145.1 Galago senegalensis | reverse complement strand
CTCCTGCCTCAGCCTCCCAAGTAGCTGGGACCACAGGCGCCCGCCACAACGCCTGGCCATTTTTTGGTTGCAGCTGTCATTGTTGTTTGGCGGGCCCGGGCTGGGGATTCGAACCCGCCACCTTAGGTGTATGTGGCTGGCGCCTTAGCCACTTGAACCACAGGCGCCAAGCCTCCTGTCCAATTTTTAATATTATTTTCTTATATCTGCAGAACTTGATAAACTAAACTTTACGTCAGCAGAATTGTTTTCTTTGTCTTTTTTCTTTTTATCCTTTCAGTGATCTTTGTCATAAATCCTGCCATGGGAAGTGTGAAGCAGATGCAGAAGGTGTCTCAGCTTTTCTCTTTTCTTTTCCTCTGCTCCAGACTTCAAGCCCTCCGCCACTAGAGGGGAGGCGGTCTGAACTTCCTTAACTAGATCTCTCTTATTCTTTGGGAATATCCTTTTCAAATACAACTTCTGACCTATCATTAAGGCCTGAGTGTGAAGCATGAAGAAGTGTCTCTGAGGCAGCCACCCAGGATGCCCTGTTCCCTTTGCCTTTGCTGGAGAGAAACTCCTGGGAGTTGAGTTAGGAAGGCCAAGTCAGTAACAGATGGCTGTCCTGGGGTGCCTGGATACCTGCCCAGCCCCATCTCTGCAAGGCTATTATTCGCCCTGATTTGAGAGGGACTCAATAGGGACACAGGTGCAATTAGAAGAGGATAAAATGCTCTTTTTCTTTGCATCTAAAATGGGACCCCATACTTAGTGAAGCCTTACTCAGTGACTACCAAAATTTGAAAATTGTGTTTCTTTGAGGCTGGGCTCCTGGACTCCCATGAGCTCATTATTTATGAATTGGGCAATTTAGCTTGGGTAGTGGAGGGTAAATCAAATGGGAAGGAGTTGCTGTGTTTAAAATAGCTGAGAACATAGACTCTTTTTGAGGGGTCCTTCTTTAGCCTGCAGAAGCCTTAGCTTATGTATTGAATAAACTAATTACACTAATTGTGACTCATTCTGATTTATTCATCAGAGAAATCCTTTGCTCTGCAGCCTATACTGGGCATTACTTGGCTGGCTTCTTGTTTGAACTTTCTGTGAATGTTTGGGAGTAATAAAGTAACTTTATGATTCATACTTTGTAATCATGTAGTGTAATAAATTAGGTAAGCCTTTACTGTGTGTAGTAGCATGCACACTTCTCATCTATGCCGTTTTATACCAAAAATTATGCTGATTTCAAAGGGCTCTATTTCCTTAAAAGGAAGGGAGTCTATAAATCCGTAGCGGCTAATTAAGTCTTTTTAGTAAAGGAGGGGGACGTACACAGAGTTTAGCCTATGTTTTTCAGATACACTGTCCTAATCTAAAATACCCATTAACCTCCTGAAAGGAGGTACATACAGATTGAATACATATTCATTTTTCTGGGGCACATAGACATTTTCAAAGGAGTAGATGACTTGTGAAAAGCTAGAAACACCTGCAAAATAATTTTTTTCTTTCTTTATTTTTAAACACTAAGTTGGTACTAAAAAAAAATATTGCTTGAATGAGATAACATTGTTGCAGATTTGAGAAATATGGAACCTCTATCTATATTCACTGCTTTAAAAAATATATTGTTATATCTCCCTGAAAGTGATTACTTAAGTACTATTTACCCTACCTATCAGCAAAACTCCCTTGCACATTTTACGTTTAGACACAAGTTAGGGAAGATTAGTAATGAGGAATGGTCAACAAATAGTCCATCTTCTTAGAAGACCCACAGTGTTCCTGGAATATGGTGTTAATTATGCTAGTTTACAACATTGTTTCTAAGGAGTAAAAGCGCTCCAGCAAGGTGGGTAAGATAGTATACTCTCTGTTCTCTATAGTCTTCTTCCTGTCCACCTCTCTGTATGAATTAGACAGGTTTTGGAGGAGGTATGGACACCACTGGTTGATTTTTCGTGAGGTTGGGAACATTGATTTGCTGTATCCACCTAAGCAAAGACCTCTCTCTGTTTGTTTGAGGATTATGCTTTCTCAGGTTTGTTCATTTGCATGGTAGCTGAATAATGAAACAGTGGACCCTTCAGAGGTAGGGAAAATAACTGTCAGTACAATATCACGATTTACCTTTGTTCTGACTGAATAGAAAACAAATAACATTAATAGCTAAGGATATTGAGTGCTTTCCATTTACCAGGAATTGTTTCTAAGCCTTTTACAAGTAATAACTCATTTTATCCCCCACCCCAACACATTGCATGGTTTGAATAGGCCTTGTTGAGAAATAAAAAAGAAACAAGGTAGTGATCTCTTCCTGTGGGCTGGTTGGATGTTTGAAATAACATTCTTTACCATTCTTGCTTGAAGTGGTGATTTAGCTAAAAGTTGCCTCCCTGTTGCTGTGGAGTACAGGTATGTAGCGGGGTGGGTTCCAGTCTGGCAAAAGATCTCTGGAATTGGAAGGACTTTAAAGATCCTCTAGACCTTTCTGTAGTACTTGTTTGTATCCCTGCCCCCAGCCTCCACCCCCAACACACATTTGACATTCTCCGAACTGCCTGGCCTCTGCCTGAACAGCTAACTACCTGTCTCTTCTGAAATTACTCCTTGAGGGGAGATTTACGGAGCCTTGTAGTGTAGTAAAATAGCTAACTAGTAGTTGGCTACTGAAGTGTGATTGTTTAATACTATGTATATTTCAATCTTAATTGAGTAACCACTCACTAGATTGCATAAATTTAGGACATTTTCTGGCAAAGCAAGTATAAAGATGCTTTCATGATTTGTCTCCAGACTTGTGGGGACTGACAGTAAGCTGGTTGTTGTGGTCAGAGCTGCTAGAAGCCACACAAGATGCTTTGAAAAGCTAATGGAGGGTTTGGTTCAGCTTTGAGGAGATAGGGACGGTTTGGGGGAAGGTGGCATTTGAATGAATGAGTAAATTAGTGGTGGAGGCATACTTTTTTGGTTTGTTTTTTAAGAGAGAGCATCTGGCAGCATTTGGCTCTACTGCAGAGGAAGGAGTGCAGTGGCACAATCACAGACAGCTCACTGCAGCCTTGAACCCCTGGGCTAAGCGATCCTCCTGACTCAACCTTCTGAGTTGTTGGGACTGTGGGTGTGTACCATCATACCTACCTAATTTTTCTTAGTTTTTTGTAGCAGTGGAGTTTCACCATGTTGCCAAGGCTGGGCTTCAATTCCTGGCCTAAAGGATCTTCCTACCTCAGTCTCTTAAACTACTGGGATTACAGGTGTGACCCACCCTGTAGGCCAAGGCATTCTGTTGATTGTAAAGCTTTAACACTTTATGCAAATAGAAAGGTTCCAGTGATTTTTCCAAATAAAAGAACAAAAATACCTTCTAAAAATAGTGATAATTGAATCAACAAAATACAGGAAAATAAATTAAAGCATTTGATACTGTTTTGACTGAGCTTTTCATTCTTTAAGGTAATTTTAAAGAAGTCCAGTGCTTTTATACAAAGGAATAAATCAGGTGATTATTAAAAGTGTTCTATCTCTTACACACACACAGACACACACACATACAATGTTTGGGGAATATAAATGTGTATGGTTGACACAGTGAATGCTGCGTTTTCTACAAGTTGGTAACCTTTTGTTTATTAACACGATCTCTACATTGTGCTATCCTTAAAAAATGCTACATTGTAGGAGTGAGTTCCTTGATCCAACTGGGATGCCATGTCTTTATGGGGAGTTGGATGAAAGGAGTTACCAGGTCGATCGTCTTAGAATAAAGCTCTCTAGAGTGTAGTTTCTTTGAGCTCAGGTAACTTATTGTTATCATGTAAGCCCCATTTGTATATTTCTTTGCTCCTATATCAGTACTGAGACAGTTCTCCTCTCTCTGCCGAGTGTGAAGCTAGGATCTATCTTTGAGCAGTTATCATTCCACACAGTCTAAGGCACATTGTATCTAGTTTGCTCCATTCAGCTTCAAAGGCAACACAATGATTTGTGATCCATGTGTGTCCAGGCTAGAGACTCAGTGGGAATGCTAGAGGTAGGATGGTTGGATTAATTTTTTTTTTTTCTAGGAGATACCTTCTTCCCAGTGCTTTGCAAATATTTCAGATAATGTCAGGTTTCAAGGCAGCTGCCTGCATCCTAAAATGTCAGGGTTTCAGGTAGGTATCTGTGTCTTTGGTTCTTGGAAGGCTTTTGGTTGAAAAATGACCAGACACCCAAAGTTTATGGAGGAAGAGAAACATAGGTTTACAGAATAAAAAAGTTAACAAAGTAAGGTGCTTTTGCTATAAATAGCAAATGGGCCTCCATTGCCAGGGCATATGGGCAAAGAGACTTTGAATATGGCAGGGTTTGAATATAGCCTGGTTTGGGCCTACCTTGTGATTCAGAGGTTACCTTAGAACTAGAATCCTCCTGAGAACCCATCGGAGGGGTGTGGACCCCCAGTGTAGTTTTATGCTGATAACATGATGTTCTAGGTCACCTTCAAGACTATTGTTGTACCTGTTGCTAGGCTCATAGGCTAGAGCAGGCGTCCTCAAACTACGGCCCGTGGACCACATGCAGCCCGCGTAGGACATTTATCTGGCCCCGCCGGGTGTTTTTGCCACCGCTGCCTGTCCTGCTTAGCAGCCGACTTGTCCTGGGGCCCGCAGTCCGGCCCTCCAAGGTCTGAGGGACAGTGAACTGGCCCCCTATTTCAAAATGTTGAGGACCCCTGGGCTAGAGAGTCTCCTATGTCTTTTTTGCAGTTGGCACGAGTGCTGATTGGTGGATTGGTAGGACCTGTTCTCCTACCCTGGTGGAAGCTATCACTTGGGACAAAATTAAGGTGGGTGGCACCAAGATAGGGGCCTGGGGCCTATGCGCTTGTCCTGCATCCCCAGGAGAGTAGTTCCTAACTACCTAACGGTAATTCTAACTTCTGTTGGAGGATTTCTTTCACAGTAACTTGCTGTCTAGGTAACTCTTGAATTCCAACAGATAGAAGCAAAAACACAAAAATTTGCTGGATAGGTGGGATTAAAAAGTGACTTCTACCTTGTGCTTCCTACTTAGATCAACATTTGGAGAGGTATTGATAGGAAAAATATTACAAGCAAAAAGGGGATGGAATGGGTAAAAGAATGAATTAAATAGTAATTTTCTTTCTTTTTTTTATTGAGACAGAGTCTTTGTCCCCTTTGGTAGAGTGCTGTGGTGTCATAGCGCACAGGAACCTCAAACTCTTGAACTTAGGCAATTCTCTTGCCTCACATCCCTAGTAGCTGGGACTATAGGCGCCCACCATAACACCCAGATACTTTGTTTTGTTTGTTTGTTTAGCAGGCCTGGACCAGGTTTGAACCCATCAGCCCTGGAGCATGTGGCTGGTGCCCTAACCTCTAAGCTATGGGTGCCTAGCTTAAACAATAATTTCTGAAGCTTGGTTAGTTGTCTTAGTTAAATCTGTCTTTTTTTTTTTTTTTTTTTAAAGAGAGAGAGAGAGAGTCTCTCTCGGCTGCCTGGCTAGAGTGCCATTGTCTTAGCCCAGCTGACAGCATCCTCAAACTTCTGGTTCATGTGATCCTGCTGACTCAGCCTCCTAAGGAGCTGGCACTATAGGTGTCCACCAGGATGCCTGGCTAACTTTTCTATTTTTAGTAGAGACAGGGTGTCACTGTTGCTCAGACTGGTCTTGAACTCCTGAGCTCAAGTGATCTCCTGTCTCAGCCTCCCAGAGTGCTATTATTATAGCCATGAGCCATTGTGCCTGGCCTTAAACCTGTCTTTAAAGTTATAAATCATTGTGAATATTTTCATAAAAGTAGCTCCCAGTTACATTTTCCATTTTTCATGACAGCTCTTTGTATGGATAGTCACTTTGGAGATTGGGGCTTTTGCATTTATATTCACATTTCCCACTGTGCAGAGTATAGTTTGCTCATTTATTGCATTTTCCCCATCTCAAGTATAATTTTCACAGGTAAATGATTAAATTATAAGAGATTAAAAGATGGTTTTGTATTTAGGGTACTTTGGTTTTCTAGTTCAGATACAAAGTTGAACGAACAATGATCAATTTTAACAGTTAACCATTATGGCAAAGGCAAAAAGATCCAGAGAAAACTATTGTGGTTGGCGTGCCACGTCTTCAGGTAATAGGTGTGGGAGTTCCTGGCTCAGATAATACTCCGGGTAATCCAAATTGTGGAACTTAACCCCATTTAATGCCCTGCCAAGGAGCAGACCTGTAGGAACACCTGTCTACAGCTCTCACAGAGGGTAGAAAACCTCTTATGTTGACTACGCCATTTGTTGGGTGGTGGTTTCTCGCGGGGAGAGAAGGATGGCTTGGCTGCGGGTGCAAGCTCACTCCTGGAATTGTGTGAAAGCAAGAAACGACTACTACTTGGGGTGGCAGTAGCAAAATGTCTTTATTCACAATCACTTTTTATAGTAAACTAATCACATACACCACATTGATCAATAATCTTAACATTCTCTATTCTTATCTTAAATTATAGAAAGACAGAAAATCTGGGAAAGTAAGATAATCATCTTAAGACTAGTCCAAGCAAAAGACAGAAAGTCCGGGAAATTAAGATAACCATCTTAAGACTAGCCTCAAGCTATTCCTCTCTAAAGACTTAAACAACCCTACACTATCTGACTTCCACTGTCAAAGTTAAAGGTCAAGACAAACAGGGAAGTAAAACTTTTTTCTTCCATGTACTCAATTAAGTTTCCGAGAACAGGCTCAATGACTCTGTTTTTTTGTGGTTTGGAAGCCCCCAGCTTTTACAGTGCAGTTTTCGCTCACATAAACCTTTGAGCCAGGTCTCCAGCACAGATGGGATCTGGCAGGCTGACTGACTGCATAGTCAGGGTTCCATGTAGGAGGTTGTTACACCTTGCCTGCAGGCCCTGCCATGCTTTCCCGGTCGGTGGCTAGGCCTCAACAAAAACACACAATACTTACAAGTCTTTTCGCTCAGTTTCTGGAAGTAAAAGAGCACATTTCATTTAGCTAATTTTATGTGGGAATTTACCCCACACTCTTGCTAGGGAGTGTAAAGGCAACTCTGTGGCACTTCCCTCACAGAGCTGAGAATACCCTAAGTAGTGTCAGAGTTTACAATCCAAAGTACTAATTATGTTTAAGAATCTGATACCTCAGGATGTTCTGTAGATTTTTAAAAAATTTTTTGAGTTAAACACATATGCCCATTTATAGAGGGATTAATGGAGTAAAGCTCTCTTAGATATTAAACATTCTGGCCAAAAGAAAAAAGAAGCAAATTCTTGATGTCAGAAAATTGTAGCAGAATTTTGCAGTGTGCTTAAGCCTGGCATAGCAAGGCTGAATAACACCACGAGTGTTATTCAGTTTCATGGTTTGTTCCTCTCATATAGGGCTCACTACAGCTTCATTTATTTAACAAGTATTTGGATGCTTACTGTGAGTTAAATACTTTCTAGGTGTTGGGAGTATAAAGCAGCAAGCAAAGCAAATCCCCAATCCCAATACCCTAGTGGGGGGATGGACCATGACCACCTAGTGAAGAACCTGGTAGTCATGGAGCTGGGATGATGAGGAGATAGTGTAGTGTGGTGAGTTACTGCTGAGATGTGGTGGGGACATTTAGAGACCTGAAGTGAGGGAGAAGGCGTTCTAGGGGAGGATACAAGTGTGAGTTGAGGCCCTGAAGTGGAGATGTGCTTGACCTGGTCAAGGAGATGGACCCCATGAGGTCTGCTGGGCTGAAGTAGAAGAGCCATGGAGGAGGGATAGGGAGGAGGTGATGGTAACCAGGCCACACAGGCCACACAGGCCACACAGGCTTGGATGTGGGCCCTGAGCTTGCTTAGTGGTCTCCTCTTCCTGTGTTTAGGAGCCTTCTTTCTTTTGTAGCAATATTAGTTCTATAGTAATAAATATTAGTAGGAAAATAGAAATTTCTATATGAAAATTTATTTCTGGACACTGAAGGTTTTTTTTTTTTTTTTTTGTAGTTTTGTAGTTTTGCCGGGGCTGGGTTTGAACCTGTTACCGCTGGCACATGGGCCTGGGACCCTACTCCTTTGAGTCATAGGTGCCACTTGGACACTGAAGGATTTTTGCTTCGTGATGTTGGTGGATAAAAGGCCTTCTCGAGTTTCTTTCTTTCACTGTGGTAAAAAAAAAAAAAAAACCCACATAGCATGAAATTTGGCACCATAGCCATTATTATGTGTATAGTCTAATAAGTAGTGTTAATTGTACAAGGTCTGGCAAGGTTGTGAACTCATCTTAGAAAAAGTGCTACATACCTCATTGCTGATTATCACTATGGTCACCTTCAAAGTATTACCCTTGGGAAGCTATGTACTGATGCCAGCGCCTAATCCCCCCTTCAAAGCAATTTTGGAAAGCTTTTTCTAGAATGGCCATCAGAGCTGTTATTGCACAGTGCACAAAAACATGCACCAACCATAATGAACACCACTCAGCAAAACCCCACCTCACAGCTGTGAAGCACTGATATACCAAGGTTATGAAATCTTCCTGAGTTGTTTGTACAGTGCTGCCAACATAAGGGCAAGGTGAGAAGTTTGTGAACTTAATTGCCAGATCTTGTACAATAGCTCTGGTGATCATTCCAGAAAAAGGGTTCCAAAATTGCTTTGAAGGGGAGACTAGGCACTGGTGTCAGTGCATAGCTTCCCAAGGGGAGTACTTTGATGGTGACCATAGTGATATTTAGCAATGAGTTATGTAGCACTTTTTCTAGGATGAATTCAAGAACTTAATTGTCAGACCTGGTATGTATCTTGTCTTACAATACATCTAGAACTTTTTCATCTTGGGACATTAAAATTCTATTTCCACTGATCAACAATACCCCTTCCCTCGTTCTCCAACCCTCTGGTGCAAACACTGTTCCACTTTCTGCTTCTAAGAATTTGGCTACTTTGGATACCTCATGTTAGTATAATCATGAAGTTTTTGTCTTTTTGTGACTAATTTGTTTCACTTAGCATAATGTTCTCAAGGTTCACCCATGTTGTTGCATATGACAAGATTTTCTTCATTTTTTGAGGCTGTATCATTCCACTGTGTATATATGCCCCATTTTCATTATCCATTCATCTATGGACATTTAGGTTGCTTCTACCTTTTAGTTGTGGTTACTTTGTTTTGCACCCTGCTTGTAAGAGGGACTGTGCTAGGTGCTTGGATAGGAAGTAAGTACAGCCTAGATTCAACCTGTAAGGGTCCCACAGTGTAGTCAAGGAGAAAGTCTATTTCCATGGAAGGAAAAGCTATGGGGGAGGTAAATGCAGAGAGAGACATTTTGAGCCACATTCATTTCACCTAAGATTTGAAGGAAAACTAGAGGGAGTCAGATTGGTGTGGAGATGGTTTGTAGATGGTTTAGTGGACAAGTGCCCTTGACCTAAAAGAATGCAAATTTGGTCTCAATTAGAAAAGGTTAGAGGCTCGCGCCTATAGCTCAACTGGCTAAGGCGCCAGCCACGTACACCTAAGATGGCAGGTTTGAATCCCCAGCCCGGACCCGCCAAACAACAATGACGGCTGCAACCAAAAAATAGCCGGGCGTTGTGGCAGGCGCCTGTGGTCCCAGATACTTGGGAGGTGGAGGCAAGAGATTCGCTTGAGCCCAGGAGTTGGAGGTTGCTGTGAGCTGTAATGCCACGGCATTCTACCCAGGGGGACAGCTTGAGGCTCTGTCTCAAAAAAAAAAAAAAAAAAAAAAAAAAGATTAAAATTGCAGAGTAGCATTTAGGAACTTTTATTGCAATTAGACAGAGGAATTATATCTTTGTTGACTCTACTAGTTAAATAATTAGAAATTGTATTTTGAACAGCTATGTAATTTTATTTTTCTAATAAATCATTTCTATTGTATTTCACAGAGATATCCTCTGCAATGGATTGGATATTGGGAGGGAAAATCTCCTCATCACTAACTGTTTGGGAGGCACTCTCCTATTGGCTGCAGTGAGAAGTTCAAATCCTGGGAGAGGAAGAAGGAAAGGAGGCTGGCGGATGTCCTGGCCGGGAGGTGGAGGGTATCTACGCTTCTGAACAGACTGCAAAGTAAAATAGTGTGAGCTCGTTTTCAAGAACCATCCCTTTAGAACTTCTTTGCATTTCTCAGAAAACCAACCTACATGATCCATCTTTAGGGCCAAGATTTCTGGCATGTTTACGGTCATTTTGTCAATTTCTCAATAGAGCTGAGAAGTCAGGCCTCTGTCACAAATTCTTTGACTTCCTTGATGGAAACTTACACTTGCTGAGGCTGAGAGTGTTACTAACATGATCATATTACATTTGCTGAGGCTAGGAGTGTTACTAAAATGATCATAAGGCAACAGTAATTTTCTATCTCTTTCCTCTTGAGTTCCACACTGCCAAGGCACAGATCTAAATCTCTTTACCTGTCCCGCATAATCTAAACTGTTGCCTCCAAAAGAGGCACTAGGAACATAACTAATTCAGGATGCTGCCATTCAAGCATTCTAGATGGCCACGTACACATCTAAACAGAGACTTCTCTTTGCTCTGTGGAGCTTATGAAGAGGAGGCATTGTAAATTGCACTCTGAAGCCACATTTCAGAGATGTTCCTGGACAAGTTGCCTGCCAGTACAAGCTTCAAAAGACCTACTTCCATGGACAACCCCATTCTTAGTATGAGCCAGGAAAGGAAAACAAATCTATTGAAAATTCTGAAAAGTCAAAGCTTCTGAGCCTAGGCCTACTGTCAGTATCTCTGAGACTCTTTCATCTGAGAACCACCAGGCCTGACAACACTTTCCATCCAGCCTATAGTGAGGTACATCACTCACCTCTGTTAATGCCGGGGACCTTCCTCTGTTTAGTCAGACTCACAAAGAGCTAGATGCAAGGTCATGCCAATAGCTAACACTTGCTGCGAAGCTGCAAGGGATGAAAAAGGAGGCAGGCGAGGAGAGATCAGCAGGGTCGGGTCACGAGTCCACTGTCAAGTTCTCAGGAGCCAGGCCAAATTCCACAGGAAAACAGTCGACTTCACAAGGCAACAAATGCACATGTAGTGCTTCATTACAGATGTAAAGACTCTTCCCTCCATTTAAAAAAAAAAAAATTTTTTTTTTTTTTCGACAGAGTCTCACTACTTCACCCTTGGTAGAGTGCCATGGTATCATAGCTCACAGCAACGTCAAACTCTTGGGCTCAAGTTATTCTCTTGCCTCAGCCTCCCAAGTAGTTGGGACTATAGGCACTGCCGCAATGACTGGCTTTTTCTTGTTGTTGTTGTTGTAATTGTTGTTTAGCTGGCCCAGGCTGGGCTTGAACCCGCCAGCCCTGGTGTATGTGGCTGGCTCAGTAACCACTGGGTTATGGGCACGGAGCCCCATCCATTCATTTTTATATTCATGTTTCCCACTGTGGCCATTTCTCTTCTCTCTTTCCTCTTATTGCCAATTCCTTTTCAGGATGCGAAATACCAAATAACCACACCTAGTAATGCATAGAGATGTACAACTGTGTATTAACTCGGCAAGTTCACTGGCCAGAGCTAGTCAGATAACTACTAAACAAAAATCCTGACCCCAGAGGAAGGGAGACGCAGAAATATTTGGCAAACATCACTACATCTAAGTATTTATCCCGATTGTATATTGGGTACCAGTCATTTCACGCTTAGGCTGTAGTGAGAAAACCACAAAAAAGTGAAAAACTGTAACTTGGGAAATGCTCTGGTCGTCTAAATTCCCTCTAACCTGGCCTACTCTAAGGAGTAAAGCTTAGCACTTCAAGCCTGAGAGCTGAGTGAATTATGACTCATTAATTTCGTTGAATCAATTAATTTGCAAAGGACTTTATAAAAATGAAGTAGAATGGTATAAAATAGAAAATAGCATGAATGATACCCAGTACGGGTTAAGAATTCCATGACACTTTTGTTTCAAGTGTGTTTTCAGGATGTAAGTGCAATTAAATAAGGATTTTCTCACTGTGGGTGGCGGGTCTAGAGAAACACCGATCCTAAAGGAATCGTCTAGTGCCATCTACTGGTAAAATGCAGATGCGCAGTTGAAACTAAAATGGATGGTGGTGGGAATGCTCATCTCACAGTGGGTTGGAACAGGCCTTAGACATCATCTAGCCAGTCCCAGCATCCAGTGCAGAATCCCTTCAAAGTTATCAAGTCGCTCCCTGCCTACTGCCCCAAGGAAGGCACTCACTCCACTGCAACTCCGTGAAAGCTCATCAATTTGCCTCCTTCCAGAGGTAAAAACTTGTCGGGCTTATTACCGCTCTCTCGAATAACAAAGAGGTTCTATTCTCAAGTCTGGTATTCTTCAGCACTATTCAATGCCACCCAACAACTTCAAACTGAAGTTTTCTTTTTCTTTTTTTAACAAAGAGAAATCATTTTTTTTTTTTTTGAGACAGAGCCTCAAGCTGTCCCCCTGGGTAGAGTGCCATGACATCTCAGCTCACAGCAACCTCCAACTCCTGGGCTCAAGCAAGTCTCCTGCCTCCGCCTCCCAAGTAGCTGGGACCACAGGCGCCTGCCACAACGCCCGGCTATTTTTTGGTTGCAGCCGTCATTGTTGTTTGGCGGGTCCAGGCTGGGGATTTGAACCTGCCACCTTAGGTGTACGTGGCTGGCGCCTTAGCCCGTTGAGCTATAGGCGCCGAGCCGAAGTACTTTTTTCTATCAGTGAAATGCAAATAAATATCTCATAGAGGATTTATCCAAGGGTAAATCACTAAACTTCTCCAAGCTTTGGCTTTCTCTTTTGGTTAAGCATCAAGAAAGCATTTATTATAGGGGATTACAGAGAATTACCATTATTACCCCAGTGGGGATAATAGTTTGGAGTTTCATATAGTAATTGACATTGTGAGATTTCCTCTGCCTCCTTGCTTATTTTCTGGACAGGCAACCTGATGGAGCATCTGTTGAGAGGCTTAGTATACCCCAGCGAGGGTGTGCAAGCTTCTGTCTGTTATCTTTATGGGAAGCTATATTCTTCACCAATGGCAGCTGAGATACTTTCAGGACATTTTCGGGAGAAGCTTTGTCCCCTCTTCCTTTCCATCTTGGATGGTGCCCAGACAAAGGAGCTACAGTTCAACTGCTTGGGTAAGACATGGGGCTGGCGAGAAAAAGAAGAGTAAGCTTTTGGGGTTTTTCTAAAGGGGGGAAATTTGCTGACTTGCAAAGGGTGGAAGTCACATGTTCAGTAGATAAGATGGACAGACTGTGTGAAAGATGTCTAGAGTTGGTGTGGCATCTTCAGAGAGTTGGTGTGATATCTTTAGAGTGCTACCTTGGAAAGAAAGGGGAAAGGAAAGTGGGACAGCAGTTTTTATGTCTCCAGTCTTTTTTTTTTTTTGAGACAGAGTTTTGCTCTGTCACCCAGGCTATAAAGTGCCATGGCATATGGCCTAGTTCACAGCAACCTCAAACTGCTCTGGCTGCTTCAAACTCTTGAGCTCAAGAAATCCTCCCACCTCAGATTCCCAGAGTGCTAGGATTACAGGTGTGAGTCACTGTGCCTGGCCTCTTCCTGGAGTCCTATGGCCTGTCCTGGTGTGTCCTATGTCTTACCAAGTTAATGATCACATTGTAGAGCTTGCATCCTATTACTTTTCTTTCTTTTTTTTTTTTTTTGAGACAGAGCCTCAAGCTATCCCCTTGGGTAGAGTGCCATGGCATCACAGCTCACAGCAACCTCCAACTCCTGGGCTCAAGCGAGTCTCCTGCCTCAGCCTCCCAAGTAGCTGGGACTACAGGCAC